>PVJL010002916.1:0-175878 GCA_004026885.1 Lyroderma lyra
TGAGGGTGTGACGGGGGCCGGCCGCATACAGGGGGCTGAGAGCGCAAAGTGGAGACAGGTGACCCAAGGACGGACAGACCCCACCTGCAGCTGTATGCCACAGACCATGCGGCTTCACCATGACACTTCCCTTCCTCACAGGTCTGCAGGTCGGAAGTCAGGGGTCGCGGTGTCAGGTCGCCGTGTTGGGTCGCCGTGTTGGGTCACGGTGCTGGGTCACCGTGTTGTCGCCGTGTTGGCGGGCGGGTTCTTCTGAGGCCTCTCTCGCTGGCTGGTCGATGACGTCCTCTCCACGTGCGCCTGTGTCCTAACCTCTTCTCCTAAGGCCCAGTCACACTGGATTAGGGCCCACCCCTGTACCCCGTTTTCACTTAATTGCCTCTGTAAGGACCCTATGTCCAAACAGTCTCATTCTGAGGCACTGGGGTTAGGACCCCCACCCGCGAACGGGGTGGGCAGGCGAGGAGCGCGAATCAGCCCCTGGCGCCACGCCGGTGGGGGGCCCCGCAGACAGGCTCCGCCTTGGGGGTTCGGGAACGGCCAGAGGAGCCCGCTCCAGGAGCAGCTCACAGGGGCCAGAGGGAAGCAGCAGAGGCCGGACACAGGATGAGCGGTCCTGCCCGCTGCCGCTCCCGCCCAGCTCAGCCAGGGCCTCGCACTGCACAAGCTAGTCCGAGTGGGCTGCTGGGGGGGCCGGGGAGCAGGAGGGCAGAGGACGAGCAGGAGGGCAGGGGATGAGCGGGCGCCGGCCGGCACACGGGTGTCGCAGTGTGCTCAGGCCGCCGCCACAGAAATGCCACAGGCCGGACGATTTAAACACCTCGGGGGGCTGGCAAGTCCAAGAGCAGGGCGCCGGCGGATTCTGGTGGCGACTGTCTTCTATGCTGTGTCCTCAGCAGGCGAAAGGGACAGGAGAGCTCCCTGGGGTCTCCTGTATCAGGGCTTCCCCCCCCACCCCACCCCCAATCACCTCCCAACGCCCCCCACCTCCTACTACAACCACATTGATTGATCAGGTTCCAACATAAAAATGGGGGTGGGGACACAAACACTCAGTCCATAACATTAGGAAACGTTTTTAGCAGCTGCCTAGACTTACTAAAGGTTCTTGTTCCTTCCTGGGAGGTCGAGGTGTCCACGTCTGAGCCACACGATGAAAGAGGCGTGCGGGGATCACACTCCCACGCTACGTGCACAGAGCTTACTATTACGGACCTGAAAATTCTGCCCATGACTGCAGCGCCCATCCCTGCGACACGGCCGTATTACACACGCACCAGCCTCTTTGGTGCTCAGCCACGGCAGATCAGACCTCTGTGGCCCTCTCCCAGACCTGAACCAGGATATGCTCTCCCTTTCCCAAGTCTGTCCCAACACAGACCCTTCGCTTCACACTCCCCTCCTCCTCTCACCTTCTTGGACAGAATACCTCCTCTTCCTCCTGCCCCATGAGCACTCCCGGTTCACATCTTTTCTCCCCAAAGTAATCAGTATTCTACAAAACTTTCAACTCTGGACATGGACAGGGGAGGAACTTTAGGACAGGGTAATGTCTTTCCTTTGTCTCAGATGCATGCTGTATTGGTCAGAGTTCTCCAGAGAAACAGAACCAATAGGATATATAGAAAGAGCTTCCTTTCAAGGAATTGGTTGACATGATTGCAAATTCAGGGAAGCGTTGAGTCCAATGCCTGTCTGCTGGCGTAATTCCTTCTTTTCAAGGGAAGTCAGATTTTGTTCTATTAAGACCTTCGACTGACTAGATGAGGCCCACCCACTCATGGAAGGTGGTCTGCTTTACCCCACTGACTTAAATGCTCATTTAAAAACCACCTTCACAGAAACAGAAAATTCACTAATAACGTTTGACCAAATATCTGAGCACCGTGACCCAGCCAAGTTGGCACATAAAATTAACATTCATGTCTTGTTTGTACTAAACTACTTTGCGTTGCCCTTAAGTGTACTAGTCAGAAGGGCAATGTGACCAAAATGATAGCCACTCGGGCTGCTGAGTATCTGAAATGAGGCGAGTCCCAGTTGAGATGTGCTGTACATGTAAACTACACACTAAGTTTCAAGGACTCAGTAGAACAAAAAGAATGTAAAAGAGCTCCTTCATTTTTTATACTGCTTCCACCTGGAAAGGATCATTTTGAGGCTATAGCAAGTACATTCTTTCCCTGCAACTGCCATACAAATTAGGAAAAACTTCTCGGTTTGAAACACAAATTTATTATCTTACATTTCTATAGTTCAAAAGACTGACATGGGACTCAGTGAGCTAAAACCAAGGTTTTCGCAGGGCTGTGTTCCTTGTGGAATTTCTAGGTGAGAGTCTGTACCCTTGCCTTTTCCAGCTCCGAGGGGCTACCCAAACTGCTCAGCTAGCGGCCCCCTGATCCACCTTCAAGGCCAGTGGTATCTTCTCTCTTACCCTTCCCCACGTCTGTCTAATCACAGCCATGACCAAAAGGTCCCCCAATTTCAGGACTCAAGTGATTAGACTGGGCCCACGTGAAGGATCCAGCATAATCTGCTCATCTCAAGGTCCTTACCTTTAATCACTCAACTTCAATCACAAAGTCCTTTTGCCATGTAAGACACATTCACAGTTTAGGGATCTTAGATATATTTGGGGCCATTATTCCACCAATCACATTGTATTAAGTCAATATTATTTCCACTTTTTGCTTTTATTTTTCTTAATGCAGTGACTAAAAAATGTTAAATTACAGATGTGGCTCTTATTTTTGGCTCACACCATATTTTTATTGTCTAACGCTGTATTTGAAATTAAGAAACACAGAGATCAAGGGACCTGTCAAAAGTTGTAGATCAATAATGATGCCAAGTCCCTCAGGGCTCAGACCTCTTTCTTCTCTCTCCACACTCATCCTGGGTGATCTCATCCTGTCTAATGACTTAAGTGCTATTTATGTGCTGATGACTCCAAACTTTTTCATCTCCAGCCGGGACCTCACCCTTGAACTCATATATCTACCTGCCTACTCAGTATTTCCCCTGGATGTCTGATAGGCATGTCAAATGTCATACATCTCAAACAGAAGATGTATGCACCAACATACATCTTAATTAAGCAGCACCAATTAAGCAGCACCAACCCCATTCTCCATCCCAACCTGCTTCTCATACAGTTCTGTCCATCCCAGTAAGGCCTAACACTTCAAAGTTAACCGTGAGTGTTCTAAACCCACATCCAATATATCAGCAAGTTTGGTCAGTTCTACTTTTGAAATATATCCAGTATCTAATGATTCTCAATATCCTACCACCTGGTCCAAGACACATTGTCTTTCCCCTTTGTTTACCCAGCCCCAACATGGACCTCTACGCTTTCACCTTTCTCCCTTCCAATTTATTTTCAGTAGAACAGCCAAAGTTATCATGTTAAAACATATAGATCATAACAGTCCTCGTAAAATTCTCCCGGGGTTTCCTATCTCGCTCAGAAAGGGAAGCTGAACCCCTTATCATGTTCCCCAAAGCCCGCCATGGTCTGGCCTCTAGTTACTGCTTGGCCTAATCTCACCCTGTCTCCTTAGCCTACTCTGCTCATTCCTGCTTGCCACCAGGCTATTTCTCAGGCAGGCCGGACGTGCTCCCATCTCCAGGCCTCTGCACCTGCTGCACCTGTTGTCCCCTCTACTTCAGCAGTCATTCTCCAGAGAGCTCCGCACCTCAATCCTTCATTTTCATTAGGTCCTTAACTAAATGTCAGTTCAAATGTCATCCCCAAGCCACCACCCTGTATCCCCTACCCCACATTATTTTTCTTCATAAAACATCACTGTCTGACCTATTAAAGGTTTTCTTGTTCATCTGTTAACTGGTTATTTCTCAATAAAATGTATCCATAATGACTCAACTTTTTTCATCTGCTTTGTTCATTCCTGTACCTCCAACATCTAAAATAGTGCCTGGCATGTAGTAGCCACTCAATAAATACTGATCAATAATGGACTCAGCAAGGCTTAGTAATGTTAGGCTGAATAATTAACAATAAGCTAGATAACTGTGTATTCAATATTGTTTGAAACTGTATTATTTAGTTCTAACAGATCTTTAAAGGTATCTTTCAAGACCTATCAACCATGTTCCCAATTTTCAGGTGAGATTTTTATCCTTTAAAAGCAAATGGTTTCAAAGCCTAGTTGCCCTTATGCCATTCAAAATCAGTTTTTCTTACATGGATAATTGTTCACTTCTAGCATTTAGAACTGGCAGAATAAAAAAAAATGCAGATAATTGCTGGTATAATAAATGGAAAAGCAGAAAAAAATTACTGATATTTTCAGTTCATTTAACCCCTAATCAACTGTCAAGCAAAACATCCTTCCCAACCAACAGTGTTAGCAAACTTAAGGGCCCATTTTCCTAGCTCATTGTCACATCACAAGTCTCAGAAAGCAAACTAATTGCTTATCACTTATACAGAATAAGAACAGGGGTATTATATGAGGTCAGACAATTAATTTCATGAACTCATCCTAGAAAAAGTGCTACATACCTCATGGCTGAATATCATTACGGTCACCTCCAAAGTACTCCCCTTGGGAAGCTATGCACCCATTCCAGTGCCTAATCCACCTTTCAAAGCAATTTTGGAACTCTTTTTCTGGAATGGCCATCAGAGCTGTCATCATCATCAAAATCTGACAATTAAGTTGACAAACCTGCCACTGAACACTTACACTGGTGTACCTAGTGCTGCCAATGTAATTGTGTGGTGGCAAGTTTGTGAACTTACAAACTGCATTTTTTTTCTCAACCCATATAGAAAGCAGTTGATTATGACTTTGAAGTAAATTTTTCCTTTGCTTTATTTTTCTTAAAATCACACCACACTTGACATTATTGTCTATATGCAACTGTCATGTTTTAAAGAAACTTCCAAAATGCCAACAGCCTTCCTCTTCTTTCCATAAAACCTTGAGGTAATGTCCAAATTTTCTCCCAATCTTTACCAGTCTCATGATCCTTAAAGACATAAAAAGTAAAATTTACTAAAAAAATTGGATCTTTATAAAGAGTACTACAAAAGACCTCAAATCGCCAAAGCAATCCTACATAAAAAGAACAAGGCTGAAGGAATCACACTCCCTGATTTCAATTTATATTACAAAGCATTAGTAATCAAAACAGCTTGGTATTGGCAGAAAAACAGACATACAGACCAATGGAATGGAATAAAAACCCCAGAAATAAAGCCACAAATATATGGACAATTTTTGATAAAGGAACAAAAAATATACAATGCGGAAAAGAAACCCTCTTCAGTAGATGGTGCTGGGAAAATTGGAAAACCACATGCAAAAGAATGAATCTGAACTGTGAACTGTCACCATATATTAAAATTAATTCAAAATGGATTAAAGACCTCCACGTAAGACTCAAAACAATAAACTGTATAGAAGAAAACATTGGTTCTAAACTTACAGACCTTGGGCTCATGAAACTGACCTCAAAGGTAAATGAAGTAAAAGCAAAAATAAATGGATGGGACTATATCAAACTAAAAAGCTTCTGCACAGCAAAAGAAACCACCAACAAAGTAAAGGGGTGACCAACCAAATGGGAGAAAATATTTGTGAACAATGCCTCTGATAAGGGATTAATATCTAAAATACATAAAGAACTCATATGACTCAACAACAAAAAGGAAAAAAAAATCCAATTAAAAAGTGGGCAGAGGACCTGAACAAACACTTCACCTATGAAGACATACGAATGGCCAGCAGACATATGAAAAAATGCTCAACTTCATTAGCTATTAGAGAAATGCAAATCAAAACCACAGTGAAATACCACCTCACCCTGTTAGAATGACTATTATCAACAAGACAAGAAATTACAAGTGCTGGAGAGGATGTGGAGCAAAAGAAACCCTCACACACTGCTGGTGGGAATGCAAATTGCTACAACAACTATGGAAGACAGTGTGGAGGGTCCTCAGAAAATTAAGAATAGAGTTACCGTATGACCAAGCAAGCTCCCTTCTGGGTATCTACCCGCCACCACCCCATTGAAAACCTTAGTCTGCAAAGACTTATGTACCTCAATGTTCATTGCAGTGCTATTCACAGTGGCCAAGTCATAGAAATAACCAAAGTGCCCTTTGATAGATGACTGGATAAAAAAGCTGTGGTACATGTACACAATAGAATATTACTCAGCTATAAGAAAAGATGAAATACTACCATTTGTGACAAAATGGATGGACCTTGAGGTCACCATGCTAAGCAAAATAAGACAGACAGAGAAAACCAAGAACCATATGACTTCACTTACATGAGGAATATAAAACTGAAAGCAACAAAGAAAAAAAAAAAAACTCATGGACACATTCAATAGTTTAGTGGCTACCTGAGGGCAAGTGGAAAGGGGAGGAGAGAGGAGGGAGGAGAAGTCAAATATATGGTGATGAAAAGAGAACTGACTCTGGGTGGTAAACACACAATGCAACACATAAACAATGCACCGTAGAACTGTACACCTGGAACCTATGTAAATTTTGCTAACCAATGTCATCCCAATAAATTTAACAACAACAAAAAAGAATATTACATAAACTTAAAACAAAGCCTGTAATAAGAGACAAGGACATGACATGAAGGGATCAATCCAACAAGAGAATATCACTCTTGTGAACATTTATGCACCAAACATAGGAGCACCTAAATACATAAAGCAAATATTGACTGACCTAAAGGCAGATATCAACAGTAACACAATTATAGTAGGGGACTTTAACACCCCACTGACACCACTGGACCGATTTTCCAGACAGAAAATCAATACAGATGCAGTGGCCTTAAATGACACACTAGAGAAGATAAATTTAATTGATATTTTTAGACCATTTTACCTCAAAACAGTAGAATATACATTATTTTCAAATGCATATGGAACATTCCCAAGATAGACCACATGTTAGGCCACAAAACAAGCCTCAGTAAATCTGAGAAAACTGAAATGATATCAAGCACCCTCTCTGGCCACAACAGTATGAAACTACAAAGCATTTATAAGAAAAAAAAACCTGAAAACCACAAAACACATGTAGGCTAAATAATATGCTACTAAACAATGAATGGGTCAATAATGAGATTAAAGGAAAAATCAAAAGGTACCTTGAGACAAACAAGAATGAAAATGCAACTACTCAAAATCTATGGGACACAGCAAAAACAGTCCTGAAAGGAAAATTCATAGCAATGCAGGCCTACCTAAAGAAACAAGAAAAATCTCAAATCAACAGTTTAACCTTATACCTAAGGAAACTGGAAAAAGAAGAGTAAACAAAGCCCAAAATGAGTACAAGGAAGGAAATAACAAAAATCAGAGCGGAGATATATGAAATTGAGACTAGAAAGACAATACAAAAGATCGATGAAACCAAGAGCTGGTTCTTCGAAAAGATAAACAAAATTGACACACTTTTCATCAGACCCTTAAAGAAAAAAAGAGAGAGAATCCAAATAAATAAAATCAGAAATGAAAGATGGGAAGTGACAACAGACACCACAGAAATACAAGAAATTATAAGAAAATACTACAAGCAACTATACATCACCAAATTAGACAATCTGGAAGAAATGGATAGATTCTTAACAACATACAAGCTTCCAAGGTTAAATCAAGAAGTTGTGGTACACGTTTACACCATGGAGTATTACTAAGGCTTAAAGAAGAATAAAACTTACCTTCTGCAACAACATGGATGGAACTAGAGGATACCATGCTAGGCGAACTCAGTCAGACTGAGAAAGATGAATACCATATGATCTCACTTATATGTGAAATCTAGAGAACAGAATAAATGAACAATCAAAATAGGAAAGAAAAAACGAAACTCCTGGACACAGACAGTAGTTTAGTGGTTATCAGAGGCAAAGGAAGGGGGGTGGGGCAGGAGGGAGGGGGATTCAAATATATCCTGATGGAAGGAGAACTGACTCTGGTGGTGAGAACACAATGCAACACAGAGATGGTGAAGAACTGTACCTGGAACCTAAGTAATTTTACTAACCAACGTCACTTCAATAATTTAATTCTTTAATAAAAAAAAGAATATAAATAAATAAATAGACTAAATGAAAAAAAAGGGCATTACAAAGTTGAAAATAAGTGTCATAATCCGTAAGTTAAGGGTAATAGAAACTCTTGTCCTGCCAGATATTAGAAGTTAGATGCTCACCATACTACACAGATACACCAATGGAATAAAATAGAAAGTCCATAAATATACAGGGTCCGGCGAAAGTAATGCCGTTTCTTAAGTAGTTACAACGTTGTTATGTTACAGAATTACATGGCTATGATTTTATAATAAAAGATTGGGTATAGATTACCAGTTCATAAAAAGGGCATTACTTCTGCCAGACCCTGTATATATATATATATATATATATATATATATATATATATATATATATATATATATATATATATATATATATATATATGAATTTATTACATGAGAAAGCAGTCATTTCAACAGAGTATTACAATAGAATGTCTTATAGTAGTCCAATTATTTGTAAAAGAAAATATTCAAATCCTTCATCAGTTAGCTATACTCTCATTACAAGTAACAAAACAACAAACACTAACAGAGGCTTAAACTATAAGGACGCTGAGTTTTACATAACATGAAGCCCAAAGGCAGGCGGTCTCAGCACTGCTCAGCGCGTTAAGGATCTTCCCTCTTCACCATCCTCAGCGGGTTGGCCTTTGGGCCCTGAGCGTGTTGCCCCATGATCCAAGATGGCTGCCACAACCCAAGACGTCACCTGTTGACTACCAAAGGGAGGAGGTAAATGTCGGCCAGGCCAGTGAGAGACAGAGCGCTTCCTTAGGGTCTTTGTGCTTTTATCGGGAGCTTAAACTGTCTTCTTAGGAACCCCCCAGAAAAGTTTCCCTTCTCCCTCATTGACCAGGCTACGTCCAGAGCCCCTCCTTGTTGCAGAGGATGCAGGTTAAGCCAGCATCTGACTTTTTGAGTCTCTGCAGTTGGTAGGCAGACAAGGGAAAACGGGGTTGGAGTGGATATTGGGTAGTCAATCAGACTCTCCCTAATGCATATCAAAGACAGGCTTCTGGCCATCATGAGCGTAAATGCTACCGGACTGCCCTCCTGCAATATATAACTCCAAGACTAGAGAAAATATGTCGCTCCACAGGATAAACAAGACCGAGCTTGCTGATAAAGGGAAACAAGTGAGGTGAGCCACGTGACCATGCCAGCTGTTTTCCTGGGGAATCCTTCGGACTGCAGGAGGGACGAGAGCCTACCCAAACCGTGGTCTTGCGGAGCTGCAAAACCAGGAAGGTAAAAACAGGGCCAACAGGAAGGTCTGCTTCAGAGCGGCAGAGGCCCGCAGGTGGGCTCCTAGGTGCATTTGTGTCATGTAAGAGATACTGATGGATCCCTCCAGAAATACTCACGTGGAAGGACCATTTAGCAAGGGCATCAGGAAGGAAGCAAGAGCAACTACAAACAAGACGCAGGGAATTTGAGTTTTCTAGTTAACATATCCGCCAAGAAGTAAGATGTGGGAACAGAAACCCCACTTCTCGATTTTACCTTCTCTTTGAGTAACAGCCCAATTCCCCTTTTTAAAGATCCACTTCTGGTCTAGAATCCAAAGCACTGGAGAATTAAATTTCTCTTAGGTGTTTAGAAATTTCTCCCCCATATTTGTCTTCTCTCTCAGTAGGACATTCAGTTAATCATTTTTACTGAACATACTTTTTTAAAGTAGATTTCTACTCTTTCTTTATTACTTTTTCATAAAATCAGTCAGTTTACTATTACTATTTTCAATTAACAGATTACTACTTGATGTAAGTTTTAGAAATAGTAAGATCATGGGAACTTCTTAGTTTTTTTAAAAAAATATTACTGTGTTCTGAATTTTAGATGCAACAAGGTGAAAAGAAGATGCATTTATGGGGAAGCAAAAGTGAAAATCACTCAGATGCAACCCTGGACATATTAGTAGTTAAAATGCTCTTTTTATATTTTTACCTTGATTGAAGTTATTTTTTAATATATTATTCATCTCCACCATACTACAAACTTCTTGAGAGCAGGGACTTCTTCCCATTATTCATTCTTTCATTCAACAAAAGCAATTATGGATGAAGTGCTTAAAAGTACAGGGTTTGGCACTGACTTTATAATCTAAACAAAAGACATACAATTTGTTCCAACAAGAATTTTAGATAAGGCGATTGTGTTTTGCTTCTTTGTATCCAGGAGCTTCAAAAATTCCAGAAATGGGACACTGGATAAGTGTTGCCTTAACTATTGCTAACTGCCTTGGGCACCAGGGCCTTTATTCTAATCTCCCCAAGTCCCTCAGGCATTCATTATATACTCACCATCCTTCTTCCATTCAGTGTTGCAGTCTCAGCTATACTTTGGCAGATACCCTGCTCCACAACACAAGGAAACACAAACCACATTAACAGCTCTACAAAATCAGGGTTGTGGAGGAGGGGGGAAAATGGAGTGAGCCTCGATGGGTCTATCGATCACTGTCTTCTCTTCAGTAAGAAAGAATTATTATTATAATTATTGCTCTGTTTATGACCATGTAGGAGATTAATACATAGAGATCTTTGATGAAAGAGTTAAAGAAGGGGTATGTGCTATTAAAAAAATAATATGGGGCAAAAAGAAATTGTTATGACTGGTTCTTTATGAAAAAATACAATCTGCATACATGCATGTATGTGTGCGTGTGGTGGGGGGGAGAGAGAGAGAGAGAACAAGAAAGAATTTCAATGATTTTGCTATTGCTTGAACATTTTTCGAATTCCTTTTGTTAACAGTATTCATTGAAAATATCTTAGGGATAGATTTAATTGAAGATTTTGCATACTGCTAATATAAAAAAGAATTTCTCTTGGTCAATGACAAGATAAAATTCTACTTATCATTTCATAAATTGGGATCCCCTTTATACTAGTCTCAAAAATAAATCAACAAATGAGTTCTACGACCAAAGAAGCTGAGAAACTATTTCATTCTCTATTCCTTCTTGGAGATTTACAAAGTAATATTTTTATCATATTATTGGCTCTTATAGCATAACTGTGGATTCCCAAACTAATGTGACACAGAAATATGTTTTTTAAAATAATGCCAGTTAATATCTCATAGGATGCAAATTGGAAAATCTTGTTTTAAAATAATGCATTTTTTTCTTGTGTCTTTTTTTTGATGCATAAAAATATTAAAGCATTTTTATTGATGTATAATTGATATACATTATCCTATTAGTTTCAGGTGTATATCATAGTGATTCAACATTTATATACATTACAAAATGATCCCCGTGTCTAGTTACCATCTGTCACCATACAAAGTTATTACAATATTATTAACTATATTCCCTGTGCTTAACATCAGATCCCCATGACTTACTTATTTTATAACTGGAAATCTGTACCTGTTAATCCCCTTCACCTATTTCATCCACACACACCTGCCCCATACCCACCTCCTCTAGTAACCACCAGTTTGTTTTCTGTGTCTATGAGTTTGTTTCTATTTTTTTGTTCATTTGTTTTGTTTTTTAGATTCCACATATAAGTGAGATCATACATTTGTTTTTCTCAGTCTGCCTTAGTCCACTTAGCATGATACCCTTTAAGTATATACACGTCACAAATGACAAGATTTCATTTATTTTATGGCTGAGTAATATTTCATTATATATAGATATTCCACATCTTCTTTAGCTATTTATCTGTGGATGGACACTTTGGTTGCTTTCATATCTTGGTTTTGTAAATAGTGTTGCAATGAACATACAGATACATACAGCTCTTTGACTTTGTGTTTTTGCTTTCTTCAGAAACATACCCAGAACTGAAATTGCTGGACCATATGGTAGTTCTAATTTTAGTTTTTAGAGGAACCTCCACACTGTTTTTCATGGCACCACACCATTTTGCATTCCCATCAAGAGTATATGAGGGTTTCTTTTTCTCCACATCCTCGCCAACACTTGCTATTTTTTGTCTTTTTGATAAGAGCCAGAATTGAAAGCCCAGAAATAAACCCACACTTAATAGTCAATTAATGTATGACAAAGAGACAAGAATATACAATGGAGAAAACAAAGTTTCTTCAATAAATAGTATTGGGAAAACTGAACAGCTAAAGAATGAAAACTGGACTGCAAAAGAATAAAACTGAACTACTGTCATATACTGTACACAAAAATACATTCAGAACAGATTAAACAATTGAATGTGAGACCTGAAACTATAAAACTCCTAGAAGAAAACATAGGTAGTAAGTTCTCTGAAATCAGTCTAAGCAGTATTTTTTGGACCAGTCTCCTCAGTCAAGGGAAACAAAAGCAACAATAAACAAATGGGACTACATCAAACCAAGAAGTCTTTGCACAGTGAAGGAAACCATCTACAAAATGAAATGGCAACCAACTAAATGGGATAAGATATTTGCAAATCACACATCCAATAAGGAGTTAATAACCAAAATATATGAATAATTTATACAACCTAATATCAAAAAATAAAAACAACCCATTTTTTAAGAATGGGCAGAGGATTTGAATAGATATTTTTCCAAAGAAGACTACAGATGGCCAACAAGAACATAAAAAGATGCTCGACATCACTAATCATTGAGGGAAATGCAAATCAAAACCACAATGAGGTGTCACCTCACACCTGTGAGAATGGCTATTCTCTTGCATCATTTTACATTTTTTTCTAAAAACACTTGGACATATAGGTTTTAGATATACCTACTTTTCATACGAGTTACTATAGCAAACACATTATAACTTTACATTCCTTTCCCCTTTCTACCTTTACAAAACAAAACAAATCTCTTTTGTTCAATGTGGCAAAGTGCTCAGCTAAAAACACTCACCGAACCTACATCTCCTTATGGCCTTGTGACCAAATTTTAATAAAATAAATCTAAACAGAAACCATTAGGCATGGCTTCTAGGAAAGCTATTGAAGAAGTACCAGTTCGGCTGGTGTGCCCATTCAGCCTTTGGCCACTGTCCCCTTCTCCGCCTGGAATACAGTCATGACATCTGAGACGTAGCCAGCATCCTGCAACCACGACACTGAAAGCCACACTCCAAGGAGAGTGGAGCAGGACCACAGGAGTAACCTGGGTCCCTGGGGACATTACTGAGCTGCCCTAGGCTCCAGAACTTCCTTTTGTTTCATAAAACAAACTCCTTTCTTATTTAAGTCATTGCCTGTCACATTTTCTTCTAATTTTAACTGAACACATTTTTAAACAAGAGTCACATTTATGATCACAATTCACATAACGTTTATCTTGCAGTGAGTTGCTTTTTTGGCTTATTATTCTTGTACTTTGTTGTAAATCACCTCACACTCTTCTTGACAGGAGGGTCAGTGTATATGAAAATACATACATTTATAGCTATTGCAAGCTCAACACTGCAAACTTCTGAGTCAGCAATAAAGGTACAAGTGGTCTGGGAAGATTTTTCTAAAGCTGAATATTGATCGAAGAATCTAAAACTGTTAGTTTTGTTTAATTTCATAGCAATCACCTCATATAAATTCTGTTTATAATATAGTTCCATTCATAAGTAAATGAAAATAAATTTTGTGATGGGAATTTTGCTTCATCTTTTGTAAAAATTATAAACACCCTTAAGTATTTTTATCTCAGGTGGGGATTCCAGGATCTGGATATGTACCTTTAACTTCATTTTGTTCTCTTTGCATGAAGAAAATCTGACTTCATCCCAGTTCTTACCACAGCTGGACTCCAGAGTGCTGGGAGATGGATAGCCCTAAATTATATGGGGAAAATGAAGGGGATACAAATTGCTGAGGGTTATCATCATCTTGATGGCTTTATAGTCTTTTTCTCTTCTTTAGACACAGAGTCAGTGACTGGGAAGAGAGATACAAATGAACTCTCAAGAATAGAAGGGTGATAACCCAAGCTACTCTCAAAGTTCCTTCGATGGGATGCTTTGCCGTTGCTGCAAATTGCCCTGCAATTTTTGAAGGTAACTAGAGAGACTTGAAATTTTTATCCGTGGAAAAGTGATGAGAAAGAATCAAGTCTCATTTAGGAAGTTTCACCCGATTGAAAAGGGCCAAATAAATGAAGTCCACTTCTGGAAATTTCCCTGTGTATTAGTTCTTAATTACAAATAGAATTCTGTGGAGTGCTGAGGCTGTCACTTAAAGACCTTCAAAATAAGCTGTCATAAAGAGAGAGAGATCAGGGAGAGGCGATACTTAATTTGTGGCAAGAGCTAATTGAGATAAATTATAAAGAAAATGCTTCTCAGCTTTGCATCCAAAAAGAATTTCTGTTAGGAAAGTAATTAACACAAAAAGGATCCTGAACAATGGATATATTTAACAAGCTTTCCTAAGGGCCTATCATTTGTAAGCACTGAGATTTACACTGAGGATACAAAAAGCATTTACATGGCAAAAGTATATAACCTTAAAAGGTTTACAGCTGAATAGGAATTATAAGACACTTTACGAGCGAACTAATCATATATAGACTAAGTATGCTACACCGAAGTGACATATCCAAAGTGACCACAGGAACTCAAAGGAATAAATAGAGTGTCATGGTTAAGGTCTTTGTAACAGGCGGAGGGCTTGAATCAGCTCCACCACACCCCTCCTTTGAGACTAGGCCTGTGACATAAGCTCATCTGTAAACCTCATTTGTACGATAAATTTTCCAATTGTACCTATTGCATAAGGTTGTTTTAAGGATTAAATAGAATATATGTAAAGCACCTAGCAAAAATAAGTACACACAAAAATATGACCCATTATAAACAATTATTGGAAGAATGACAAGTGAAGATGGGATCTGTAGGTGAACTGAGAGTCTTTCCTGAAACACTATGAAAGATCCAATGTAAACAGAGGACAGAGGAGAGGGACTGACTCAAAGCAGAAACCAGCATGAGTGCATTGGGGAAGCAGGCATGCACAGGGCATGTTTCAGAGTCAAAAAATTTGAACGCAGCTGGGCACTAGTTCTTAACTTTTAAAAAATGAATATTGCAACGAATAAAGAAGGAAAGGACTTGAGCAGCAAACTCACAAATTATGAAATAATTAGTAAACAAGCATATGGCGAAATATCCAATCTTACTAGGAATCCAAAAATGCAACTTAAAACACAATGAAAGGAAGATAGATTCAAGATGGTGGAGTGAACACAAATCTAATTCCTCTCTTAATTCCAAATCTCCAAAATGACAGGAAAGATATCAAGAAAATAGAACTAAATGCCATCCACAGACTAGAAATGTTGTAGAATTCTGGAACTATAAAAATCACACCATATTATATTGAGCAAACCCAACAGGGTGCAAAAAAATCACTGCAGTGATGCCAGCCATTCTGGAGGTTATCCAAGTTTCCAGGTAATTAAAACACGGAGGAGGTGGGATGATTAATTGGGGGAATTACTGGGTAGCTGCTGTAACAGATACAGCCTGAAATCTCACTGGTTTCACACAATAGCAGCTTATTCCCCTCGCGGCATCATGTACCGTCAGCAGGAGGGATGGGAGCCGGAGCTTCGGGGACAGGGGCTGCTGCAATCTGCCCTTCAGGCTGATGGAAGCGCTATCACCCTCGAACACAGCTTCGGCTACTCTCCTGGGCTGAGGGCGGATGCGGCCACGGCTACGACTGGAGGCAAGTGGGGCGCTGTCCCGCGTCATGCCCCCTAGCGGGCCCTGTGCTTTGGGGCGCCTCCCTTTGAGATTTACGAGTGCCCGGAGAGAGCTGTGCCGTTCACGCAGGGCACTCCATTTCTGGACCTGATCCAACATGTGTCATTTTGGACCCCTCTCTGAAACTTCCCAAGCTTCCTCCAGTGACACGGAATGGCTGGGCTGTTGGAACATTTTTCTCTCCTCTTTCCCTCTGTCTCTGGGAGTCCAGGTACATGTCGTTGCGACTGCTTGATATCATTCCACAGATCATGGTGCTCTATTTAAGGTTTTCTAGGCTGCCTGCTCTCTGTGCTTTCTTTTGGATAGTTTCCATTACTATCTTAAAGTACACTGATCTTAAAGATGAAGGGATGAGGAGGTACGAATTGGTAGTTACAAAATAGTCACAGAAATGTAAAATACAGTAGGGGGAATATAGTTAATAATGTTGTCAAGACTATGTAGAATGTCTGATGGGCACTGGACTTAGACAGGGGATATCATCATAGATTCTATAAATGCCTACCCACTGCACTGTAAACCTGAAACTAACATAAAATCATACTGTATGTCAACTATAATTAAATACATTGTACACTCTGTTAACCAGCACCCATGGGGATTGATAGATGTTGGATAAATATAAGTAGACTCTCCATTAACCAGAACTCAAGCCACCAACAAAATCTCAAGCAACCTGTACCATTAAATGGTAATTGCCAGTTACTTACGAGCACCAGTTGATTGAGTTCTGGTTAACGGAGAGTCTACTGCATACACATATATAGTCACAGGATATAAAATACAGCATAGGAAATATAGTCAGTGATACTGTAGTAGCTATGTACGATGTCAAATAGGTAGGAAACTTAGTGAGGATATCACTTTGTGAGGGGTATAAATGTCTAATCATTATGTTGTTTTATACACCTAAAACTAATTTATTTTTAAAAAAGACACTGATCTTATCTTCTCCAGTGCCTAATCTGTATTAATTCCACCCAGGCTAGTTTTGATTTCAGATATGATATTGTTCATCTTTAAAAGTTACTCTGGTGTGTGTGTGTTGTGTGTATAAATATGAATATATGTAAATATATCTTCCATTTCTCTCCTCAACATGCTCATGTTTCCTTCTACCTTCATGAACATCTGGGGTATATTTATAGTAAATGCTTTAAAGTCTTGTTGCTAATTCTATCATTTCTGGACTTCGTTCTGTTCTTTCAAATAGGAGTAGAATAGATATTTTTCTGGCACACAGATAAGTTACTTGGAGTCAGGTGAATGCTTTCAAGACCTACTTTAAAGTTTTGTTATAGTGTATCTGGAGCAGTCATCAGTCAAGGGCTAATTTAGATTCAGTCTAAGTCTCATACCAAGACAATATTCTTTGACAGTTTCTACCCAATGTGTTTTATAATAATGAGGTCTTCCCACTATAGCTGGTGGGAACATGAACTATTCCCCGCCTTGTCTGAGTTCCAGTAGTTGTTCTACCTACTACTTTCCGATGATTACTCTTCTGTTCTCAAGAGTTTCGCTCTTCCGCATGTACATGAGTAGATCAGTACTGGGTCAAAAACTCAGGACTGCTCCTCCACAGCTCACTTGCCCACTTTTCCTCCCTCTCTCCTTCCTCTCAAAACTTTGAGAAATACTGATTACTTGCTCTCCAAAAGACAAGGTGTTATAAATTTATATTCCATCAAGTTTTTGAGAGTGTCTATTTTCCTCCATTCATGCCCATACTAATGATTGCCAATCTTAAAACACCAGATGTGGATAGGCAATAGGCAGAATAAAAACACAAATGCTTGTAAATGTTAAAAAATATGCTCAATCCTGTACAGAACATAGAAACTCAAAGCAAAAACAAAACAAAACAAAAACTATGGAAAATTTAGGAGAGATAGAGACCATGCAAAAAGACAAAGCATCAAGTGTCTTCCCTTTGATTAATCAGGGAAGACACTGCATTCATAAAACAAAAATAGCAAGCTAATTTTAAAGGGATTTTCAGAGAACAAAAAAAATTCTCATAAATTAAAAATGTGATCACAAAAGTTAAATAAAATAAATACCTGGGTTAAGGAAATTTCCCATAGGTGGCACACTCACACATGAAAAAGACAAAGGGGAAATGAGAGAAAAGGATAAGAAAACCAAGAGAGACAATTCAGCAAATCCAATGGCTTAGTAGTAGGGGCTCCAGAAACAGAGGATCAAAGAGAAAATAATTGACAAAATAATTGAGGGACATTCCCCAAACCTGAGATGCTGAATTAAAAGGGTCCACTGAGTACCCAGTACAGGGATTAAAATAAACCTAGAATGAGGCACATTGTTGTGAAATTTCAAGACAGTGGGGCAAAGAAAAGATTCTATACCTTTAGAGAGAGCGAGAGAAAGACAATAGAGAAATGGCTTCAAATTCCAATCTAGAATTCTATATCCAACCCAACTATCAAACAAGTGTGAAGATGGAATATAGGCATTTTAGGACATTCATGACCTCACAAAAAGAATTATCTGCCATTAACTTGTTACTAACACTGATTAACATGTTCCACCAAAACGAAGAAGTAAACAAAGAGAAATACGTGAGATTTAGGAAAACAGGAGGTACAACACAAAGGAGAGCAAACGGAATGTCCTGGAGAAAAGTGAGAAAAAAGAGAAGCCCAAGATAGTTGTGGAGAGGAACCAGGACGGTGTTTTTCAGAAGACTGACACACTAAGGACTGCCCTTAGCAAGATCCTCTTGCCTTCTTACCGTCATTTTAACCTGAGGATAGAATGCCAGCATCAAGCCTGGCTGATTCTCACGCATTTGGTTTACGTGAACTCCACACTGATGATTCTCTTCTCCACTCCACACCTCGACTCCTGGATCAGTTAAGAATACTAATTTATTTCTAGAAAAATCCTTTGCTTTGATGTATTCCTGGAAGTCTGAGGTAGGCCTCAATAAGCTTAAAAGTAGAAAATACAAAGCAGTTTTTTCCCTTCATTGTATTCCTACTGGACAGCCATTACCTGGACCATCTATCTGTTCTTTCACCAGATGCCCCAACTGTGGTAAGCCCTGCTCCCTAGGATTCACTACTGACTGTGCTGCTGAATTCCCCAAAAAGGGCTCCTACAAACCTTCAGGGAAGCTGAGACCAGACTATGACCCTATAAGTCTATGCAAGTTATGTTTTCCATGTTTCATCTCATTGTGGCAATGTTGCCTTTTCCGTCCACAGCTAGGTTTGTGCTTACTGGTCAATTTTTCAAAACTAAACAAAATATTGTTGAAGGATGTATGCATAGGCAATAAAGTTATTAATGTAACGAGAAACACCACAATGAACACAGAACACAGAGCAGCTCTTCTAGAAGGAGAGTATAATCACTGAGGGACACAGAGCCATTACTAAAGTGGTAGCAATGTTTTGATCTAGCTGGCGTATTCACAACTTTCCATTTTATAAATATTCTTTAAAATGTTCATATGCATTGTTGTATACACTCTCCTATGTATGAGATACATTTCACAATAAAAAGAAAACTATTTAGCAGCATAATAATGTATATAACTGGAAAACTAGGCCACTAAATTGGATGTGTGCTATAGTTGTATGTGCATTACACGACCAGTGGGGCAGAGAATGGAAGGTAGTTAAACCCAAATGAGAGCAGCTAATTATAGCTGAAAGGTTACACCTGACTTTCTCACAAATCCAAGTTTTCAAGTGACTTCAAATACTTTATCCCAGGTAGTCCTCACCATTCTGTAAGGCAAAGATTTCCCCAATGCTCACATTGCAAATGGAGAGGCAGAGGCTTATATGGTTTAACAAGGCTCAACCCTTCATCTCACAGTCAAGGAAGAGTGGACCTGGGAGTCAAACCTCTCTATATTACTCTTTTCTGTTACTTTGGGCAAGTGACAATCTCACTGAGCCTCAGCTTCTTCCTCTGTAAAATGATAATAACGATGATGGGGCTTTGCTTAAAGTTATTAGGATTAAATGAAATAAAGCATGTAAATCACTTTACAACCTAGTCATTGTAAGTACTCCATAACTTACATAGTAATAATAGTAATGTTAATATTAAGGATGAATTAGATAGTTAATTTTAATACTATTCAACTAGGCATCAGGCCTACAAGAAAGAATATGAGCTCTTTGGCTAGCAGGAACAAATAATTGACAAATTCAGAAACCTATGGAAATGACGGAGGTATACACGAGGGCTGTCTGCAAAGTACCCAGCCAAGTAATATGAAAAATAGAGGCATTATGGCTGGATTTTATGTGGACAGCCCTCCTATGTGATACTCCTACATGTGCTGCCACAGAGAGGAAGCACACTGGGACTGGGCCTGGCAAGGTGACGGTAGCTGGCAAAGGCCTCCTTAAGAAAATGGTCCATACTCAGATACTGAGCTGAAGTGGAAAAAAATCTATGAGACTATGTATAGGCTACGCCCTAACTTTCACCTGAGAAAAGGAAAAATGAAGATAGTGAATTTAAGGCAAGAATATTACTATACTCAGAGCTTAATGTTACCCTAATAAGTTCAATAATGGCCGGTAAACTAAATCAAAGGAATAAGGACAAAGGTCATCTGTTTTGGCAATTAAAAGATAACTTGTATCAGAAAAACTTGAATGTGTACTGGGAGTTACATGATATCAAGGAATGGTTGATTTTGTTAGGTGTAATAGGGAGGTTATACATGTTTTTAATGTGCTTCTCTGTTTTCAGTGTACAGTTCCATTTCCGTAGCCACCTTACCTTACACACTTGACCTACGATGGGCATGAGATGTTGGGGGTGGGGTACAGCGATAACTACACAAGAAAGTGTCACAAGAAGAAATTGCCAGGAATTCAATAATAATCTTATCGCTACTTTTGTATATTTGACATTTTCTATAATAAAATTTTTAATTAAAAAAGTCACCAGTGACTTGAAGGAAGCCGCTTCAGATAAATGTTGAGGGGAGAAGAGAGATTGCATAAGGTCCAAGCATGTATGAGTGATGAAATACGAAGTCAAAGAACATAGCTTCACCCAAGAATTTTGCTCAGTGGAGGATCAGGTTGAGAAAATGGAGATAAGCTAGAAATAAGTCCATATGAGTAGATATATACAGAAATAAACATGGTTTGGCTAATTATAAGGAAAAACTAAGCACACTGTGTGTCAATAAAGACAGGAGCAGAGAAAGATTTAAAAAGTAAAAAAGAAGAGATGATAGATTAAAATTTCAGATGACAGGCATGGGCCCTAGGAGTCCCAGAGGTGATTCAGCCAACAAGAGTGTAAGAAATGATACCAGACTCTCTGTTAACCAGAAATCAAGCAACTGGCACTCCCAATATGTACATTTATCCGGCATCAACCAATCCCCACGGGTACCCGTTAACTGAGAGTCTACTGCACTTTCAAATCCATGTGAGATGGGGCAAAACCTACAGCTCTTCTGACAGCCTGGGCTTGTATCAGAAAGGTAGCAGCCGTCACCTTTCTAGCAGGGATGGAGCTATTTTGATGCAAAGCCTGACACTGGAGGGCACAGGCTACCAACGAAAAGGAGACAAAGGCAGGTGAAGACACGGTCCACAGAGCAAGCAAGACAGCTAGTCAGAGTGAAGTCTGAGGTTGACTAGACCCTGGCATGAGGTGAATCCTACGACTGACCACAGCCCTGATGCCTCCCCGTGATGTCCCGTCAGACTCCCCCAAACGGCCTGCCCACAGCCTCAGGTCTCAAGTTCAGGGAAGGCAGGTGATCTGGCCCAGGCTGGAGTTGGTCATCGGAGGGTTAATATGGGCTCAGCCAGGGGTAATGGCCAGAGGATGGGAAAGCGGATAGAAAGAAGCAGTGTCCATTTGAGAGAAGTTACAAGACCCAGACTCAACAGGCCCGGAATGTCAAGGGTCAGTTTAAACCCCGGCCAACCTTTTCGGTATAAATGACAGCAGGCTGCTTAAAGGGCTACCGTGTTATTATCCAGTATTGAATTTAATGACACAGGAATTTTGACTCACCACTTCTCTATAATTCAATTTCCACAGTTCCTCTTAAGTTGGACCACGGCCGGAGGGCGGGGGGCGCGATGGGGAAGGGAGAGAAAATTATTCCAAAATAATGACCATGAGAAGAAAAAAGCTTCAATGAGAGGAAATTATTCCTCTCCTCCATGCAAATCAAGGAACTCTTTCCTATCTTTTCTCCCTGTGCCCATCCAAAAAGGTACCTGAATCAGTGGTCCTTTGAGAGTCAACAGTAGCCCCAATTGTTCAGGAACTGGAATTCCACTAGAACAAGTCATTTTCTAACAATGCCAGCTGAGGCACTGAGAACTATTGGTTGCACTGTCTAGTT
Organism: Lyroderma lyra; assembly: GCA_004026885.1. Taxonomy (NCBI): domain Eukaryota; kingdom Metazoa; phylum Chordata; class Mammalia; order Chiroptera; family Megadermatidae; genus Lyroderma; species Lyroderma lyra. Next base: position 22,156 of record PVJL010002916.1, read on the forward strand.
GCCTTTAATGGGGCATCATTAAAATTCCCTCTCCCATTCACTCCTTGAGATGCAAAGCCAGGGAAATGGTCCACTCGCCCAGTACAGACATTCTAATTAGCGACATTGTAACCGGGTTTCTGTCCACCAAGACGCTAAATTATGTGAATGGCATGAAGAGCGAAACAGAGTGGCCAGGGTTTCAGATCTGCCTTCTGAGCTGCGTCCATATTCTGTTCTCATTAGAGCTACAAAGATTTCCCATACAAGAATCTCCCATTTCTAACTCTCCCCTCCATCAGGTACCGACTCGCCCTGGGAGCCACGTCACCCGCAGGCCTCACAGCAATACTCACGCCTGTGTGATTTTGTCTCCCCGAGACGCAATCCATTTCCCAGTCCCCAGGAAATCTCACTGACAATACCTGGAGAGCAGAGTTATTCTCAGAGAACAGCTTGCCGAGTGCCAGGCTTCATTTATCTTTCCCCACGGGCCATTTATCACGGGGAGGTGGCCTGTTGAGGTAAATCCTCGTTGCAAGTTTGTACGTTCTCCCGCGTGCAACCTGGAGTTCAGCGCCAAGCAAAGGGGCGCATTCTGCACGCGCATTCAGGTGCCCCAGGGCAGAGCGGTACAGACCCCACCCCGGCCAGCAGCAACCCAGGCCCTGCCGTGGTCCTTGGAAGGAAGGCTCTCCCAGTTCTTAGAGGAGAGCACTCACAGAGGATTGCAGTTTACACATGCAATGCTGTGCGCCGAGGGCTTTGTTTCTATAGGCTGCAGCTTCACCATCAGAACCCACCACGAGCAGGCTGATTCTAAATCCAGACGTCTTCCTACACCCATGCCCTCACCCTTCCCCCACCCTCTCTCCACCCCATCGGACTTGACAGGACAAGTGGAATCCGTTTGTAAATACCTCAGGCATTTCATTCATTCAGCCAACACAAGTGCCTGCTACCACTGGGCACAGTGGTAGGCGTCTCCAAGTCACTGGAGGAAGGTAAGAGTCTCGATTTTGAAAAAGAATGATAGACCACGACACCACAAACACGGCTTGATTTTCAATATTTAGACTCAATCTCTGCCTAAAACTTGGAATGCTTAAAAAAATGGGCCTAGCAGGACGCGAATGGCAGCAAAAGCCACGACAGAAAAGCACAGATGACAAGTGCTGCGAAGGGAGGGAAGCAGTGGGCGGAGGGCTCCAAGCAGGAGACTCTCTGTAGAGTCTATGGAAGACGAAGTCAAGGTATAAATATAAATTCCAGCTACGGAGCCTTTTAGAGTGGACGCTCCTGGCGCTGGACCTGTGGCCACCTCCCCCACCCCCTTTCCTTGGTAGTGAAGCCCAGACTGCATTCACGTGCCCACCGTGGAATCCTGCGCTCAGGACCAGGGGCAACGTGGGACCCATCGAAATCGTGGTATCTGCACACCCTTTGTCAGTCATTAGCTGGAGGTGTGTGGTTGCTTTCAGCAAAAGACGACGGAAGGAGAAATCTGCCCGGGCCCCCGAGAGACCTACGGAGGAAGAATGGCCTCTCATCTGACGCCGTACCCCCTGAACACGCCGATCTTGTCTGCTCTCGGAAGCTAAGCAGCGTCTGCACCTGCATGGGAGAATGACCTCTCACAGTCTTTTCGACTTGATCTGAATTAATTAACCTTCCAGCTGACCCATCTCATCTTATTGTGGGAAAATAGGCTTTCCTTACTGCCTAAATACCTGGAATGGATTTTCTCCTACTAGAAGTGAGGGCAACCTAACATGATAACTCATTAAGGAACGAGATAAGGAACGAGAAACGATGACTTAACTGGACTGGACGGAAGGACAAAGGAGAGAGGAGGAAATATATGTGGAGGACATTCTCGTGTATGATGGTAGTTAATAGGTAATACATACACAATAAATTTTTTAAAAGGAAAAGAAGGAGCAGCAGAGTAACTATTTAGAGAGATGGAAGTAGTCATAGGAAGAAACCAATTAAAAACGCAACCGGAGCTGAGGAGAGGAGGGCTGGGTAACTATTACTTTTCATTGTAAGTCCATTTGCACTAGTTTATTATTAAACTATGTGCATGTATTATTTTTGATAAAAGTCTTAAATTTTACACAAAAAGAAATGAATTCAAGACTAGACATTAATGAAATTAATCTCCTTTTCTGGAGGCCCAGAAAGTAAGACTTGCTCTGGGCGACACATAACAGGAGCACTTTTAATTCAGGTGGGTTGGAAAGGCCCTGACGCTTCTCCTTGGACCATCAGTGTGGGCCACCTCCTCCCGCAGCTGTGCCACAGGCCTGGGGCAGCGAGAGTGTGGGAAATAGGAAGCGATAAGGAGCTTGAAAGGCAGAGAGCGAGCCCCCCGCCCCCCGCTGCAGGCACTCAGCTCTCCTCTTCCTTCCAACAGTGCAAACGACAGGCTCCCGGATTCCACTTTGTCATAATCAGGCCACAGCGCTACGCGTTGGGTAACAAAGCACGCTGAATTTCTCCTACTAAAGTAAGGCATGAATTTTCTCCAAGCTGATTGCACTCTTAAAAGTACAAGAGAAAATTGCCTCCGTTATCTCAACAGTCTGCTCGGGGATATGAACAGAGATCACCTTTCAAACTGCCTTCTCCCACACCTTTGACACTGTTGACTAAAAGGCACTGAAGACCTAACCTGTGCCACCAGCACAGCCTTAAATCAGCGAAGGATACTCCTTTTCAACAAATCCCAACGCTTCAAAGCTATGATTTGGTTCCCAGGGGTGCAGAGTTACTGAAACAAATTCTAAGAAGACGATAATCCTCTAACTTCCAGAGTCCAAGGGAAGTAAATATTTATTTCCAACTTAATGCACTTAATGATGTCTCGCTGAACTCATGGTTAATAGGCCATTTCTTTTCAGCTGTGTTTCAGTGACACAAGCCACACATATTGAAGTCAGTTAAAATAAATCCTAACTGGAATCTAGGAGAGTCTTCTCAAAACTTAGACCTATTACAATATTAAATATGCATTTACCTAGCTGTATATAACTTACAGAAATATAAGAGATACAAGGTTGTGCATTTCAGCATCACTTCTTACAGAAAAAAATAACTGGGAACAATGTAAAAGTCAAACAGCACAAGGCTGATAAAACAAATACTGCCATATCCATACTGTGGAATATCACATAGCTATTAAAACAAAACTAAAATTAAAACTGAATAGAACTCTATGACTTTTCATAGAAAAATATCCATGGCACACTGTTATATAAAAGGCAAGTTGTAGGAATATGTGCACAATATAATCCCATATTTACCAAATCTGTATATGTGTGTGTGTGTGGCTTTTACAAGTAACTGGGGTGTGAATCATCGCTTTGTCCAACGTTTCCTCGGCCTTAGTCACTTAGCTGCTGTCTTGGTTATCAGAGCCACTGTCGTGGTATCACAGAGCTAATGTTCAAGTAATCCTTGTTTTATTTAATAATGACCCCAAAGCACAGGAGTAGTCATGTTGGCAATTCGGATATGCCCAAGAGCAGATGTAAAGTGCTTCTTAGAAGGGAAAAGGTGAAAGTTCTTGACTTAATAAGGAAAGAAGAAAAATCCGCAGGCTACAGTTGCTACGATTTACAGTAAGGGGAGCTCCCTGGTGGTGTAGTGGCTTAAGGTTTCGGCCCTGGTGCTGTCAGTGCTGCGGCCTGGGTTCGATTCCCAGCCAGGGAGCTACCCACATACTAAAAAACAAAAAAGATTTACAGTAAGAATCCATGAAATTGCCTAATTTATAAATGAACCATCCTGCTGTGACATTCGGATATATTCAAATGAGAATTTCCATCTGCTGACTGCGGTGTTCGAGTTTACCCCACAAGCTCCAAAAACTTTTCTCCATTTACAAGATTTTTAACTATGTTTTCCTACGGCTTGCACTGTCAACAACAAAGATGTTTTGATGCCATATTGTGTAACATTTTGTAATAATTTTTTACGTCATCGATGCCATTAGATTCTAATTGATCTATACTTAAATCTAATTGGTTTACTTAAATCTTAGTATGTTTTTGCTAAAATTCAATATAATGGTATATTTATTACCAGGACAATCTAAAATAAAAATGTCATTTATATACAAAGCAGTTCAAAATGTTATTATTAAATGCATAAAACAATCAAAATAGCAACTTTTTATTTTTTGTGGGGTTGTGACTCATTTTGAAATAAAAGAGGTCAATTAACACAGTGAAAGAGTCCAGCCGTTTCCTGGGTACGGTGCAGAGGAACAAGCATGGTAGGTATTGTCTAGCGGGTTTGGTACTGTCTGCAGCTTCAGGCATCCACCATGCACCTTGGAACTTACCCCTGGAGGGTACGAGAGGACTACTGTCCACTACGCGAGTCTAAAAACCTACCTCCCAGAGTAGTTAAAAAAAATCAAAGGAGGCCATTCCCTCCCCTCATCTCTCTTGCCTCCTAAAGAAATCTGTTGGTCACAAGCCACCGTGTCCATGGGCACTTAAAGCCATGACCTCCCTTGTCCCTCTTTGACCTTTAACCTGTTTTTCAAAAATTCTCTCAGTAAGGTCTCTCCAAATTTCTCTAGATTTCTCTAAACTGAACAGGTATCTTTATTGCTGAAGATTATCTCACAGGTTCGAAGAGTTAAGATCTTTCTCATGTATCTCAATAGCCCGCACCCATGGCGTTACATTTTCTACATTAACAAAAACAAAAATATTGTGGACTCACGCTCGTTTGACTCTAACACCTTTCCAGCCCTACTTGCACATGGCTTGCTGTTCCTGGCCTTGAATTTTTCATGTTCGTTAGCAACTCTGTGGGATGGACAGGGGTCAACGATTTTTAGAGAAAAATGTTCATTAGAGCTGAAGAGGAAAACTCAGTGGGATTTAGATAATGTAAGGAAGGCATAGTAAATAAGAAATAGGAAAATACAGTACACATCGGAGAAGCAGTAGCTCGGTCCCCTACCGTGTATTCTGAGACATGACTGGGTTCATAACCGATTCTGTCTTCTCAGACAGCGTCAGAGACCAGCAAGTCCTTTCATCCCATTGTAGCTGGTCCAAAGATCCCACTCCCCAGGGACCTAGCACTTCATAATAATGATTCATTATTTATTCCAGCCCCAGGACATTTCCAATGAGTGTTTCAAACCACTGCTGGTTATTATATTGGATTGAACTCGACTGATGCATTTATTGGCACCACAGGCATCACCGAAATGCAGTGGTCTGCGAAGCTCTTTGAAAGCTGCATCTTTATTTGATTTTCTGTCATGAACCCTGTAACCTAGCATAGTCTTTTCTGTAATCATTAATCAAAATAAATGTATTAGCTAAATGAATTAATAAATAAATCTTTGAACAAACTAGCAGAGTGAGAAACTAATGATTTTAAAGTTTTAAGGAATGTTATTTTTTTTGCTTAATGAACACACCAAACCTTCTCCAAGTCTAAATAACCATGACGGCAGGCACTGTATCTGGCATTGTCTAGTATACTGAGGCACTCAATAAATAATTGCGGAGGAAATGAATGACAAGCTAGATTACAAGTTATTCGCATTCATTTTCCTGATGACATTATATAAGTTCTGTGAAATAGCAATTGGAAACTTACATCTGCTCCTTTTTTATCTGCCTGGGATCATTCCACCTGAGTCACAGAGTCAATACAACCTACAGATAGAAAGATACACAACCCATCCGAGAGAAAATTCGGTAGGCTGCTTCCAAGACATTTCCAGAAAGCTAAAGTCTTCCAAATCAACAGAAGAAAACGAAACAAAACAAGCAAAAAGAGCACCCCCAAACTACAGAAACGGTTAATTTAAAAGGAGTCTTTAAACCATGGGAGAAAATCTCACCTGAACTCCACTCCAAACCTTCACAGTTGCAAAGCTAATGAGCTCTACCCAGCTGACTTCATTTGCTTGAATTCAGAGGAATGAAGAGGCTGGTGAGGTCAAAGGTCAACCACATACTCCTTGGAATGTCCTTGAATTGGAAATTGACTCAGGTGACAGCATATAATGAAGTAATTAGATTATGATGAGATTAAAAAGCTGCTGGTATTAACTGGTTTGGGAACATTCTTGCTCTGATCTAGAAGCATTGATTTGCTTATGGAATTTCAAGAGGGCACATATGAATGTGTCTTTCCTAAGAGGCAATAGGAATACACTGACAAACCGATGTACGTGGCTGGGGCTGGCAGGGAAAGCACAGGTCTGGGGACAGGTAAAGGGCACTCCTGTTCATTCACTTTTCATCTCCATACTGTTTCTTTCTAATACGAAAAGCCAGATGAAGCCACTCCCACATGCAAAACCCTTCGATGACTCCCCACGGCCCTCAAGGTAACTCCCTTCACATGTCTGCCCCCTTTCAGGATCTGGTGCAAAATTCTCCATCTGGGATCCAATCAAACTAAACTTTTTGCTATTACTCCTTTTAACTATAAAAAAAGGTTAATAATATTTGCTGGTAAGTAATAATAGACTGTAAATGTTTATATATACCATGTCTAAGACAATGCTTAGAACACAGTAGATGCTTGTTGACTAAATGAAGAAGGAACAAATGAACAAATGAGGTATTCTTACAAAATTCTGTCCAGTTGTTTTGATCCAAAATTGTGAATGTTCCTGCTATTTCATATTCATGGGGGACAGGGGTAGATAGATCAATGTCCTTTTTCTGTGAATAATGGCATACATATCTATATGTATTACATGCATATACATGGTATGTATGTCAATATTCACAGAAAGGCCTCTCTACATATATGTATACAAACATATGTATTAATATACACACATATGTGTATATATATACATGTATATACATGTACATGCATATTCATATATATAATAGATAGTACAATGAAATCAGGCATTTTAGATAAGATATTGTTGCTCTCTTCGGTGGGGGTTGTTGAACCCCAGAAAGTGAGGGATTTTCTTGTGTTTACTTTCTTATCCTCAAGGCTAAATTTTATCACTCACTTAACATTCCAAAAGCCCCTGGAGCCAATAAGCAAACCGTCTGACTGAAAATAAAATTGTAACCTGGTCTTCTACTGCCTGGGGAATGAAGCAGAATCCCAAACTCACTTCTTTAGTGCCATTTCGGACAGGGAGAAACGTAACTAAAGAAACCGCGTGTTACTGGTACTGCTGTTTTGCTGGGCTGCAAATTAAATTACAGGCCCCTGAGCAATGGGAAACAACCCATCACCTGACAGCGCCCCCTTTAGACATAACTAGCTGGAAGTGTTGCTGAAGCTTTTGAATTATTCCCATGGAGTAAAGGAGTCTGGCACAGAATGACTGACTCCTTTACACAAACCTGAAAGAAGTCTCTAGAGAATCCTTTTCCCTGTCAAACCCTCTCACCAACACCACCATAGTCAGCAGCGTTTACTCACTGCTCAGGTCAAAAACTTAATAGCCTCCCCTGATTCTCCTCTTATATTCTACAGCCGGTCTATCTACAAGGGCTGTCTGGCAAAACTCCAGCCATTGTCCATATAACGAGAAAGCTTACACGCTGGATACTTTCTAGACAGCCCTCGCATACTGTATTTTTGCTGCATATGATGCGCTCCTGTGTATAATGTGCAACCACATTTTTGGTCCAAACTTTCAGGGGATAATGTTTCATTTTCATTTTTTAATTCAAATTTTCATTTGTTCATATTTAGGTACTTGTTTTTGTAGTATAAAAGAATTTTAGCATTTATTTTTTAACATATTATGGTATAAGAAATTTTATGTACAAAGAATTACAAAACACAAGAATAGATAGATACAAGGTACAAAAAATTTTATGTATAAAATTTTTTTATATAAAAAGGTATTATTGTATTCCTGGGTATTTACGCATAGATATAACTACTGATTTCTAGAGTTATACTCTTAACTCATAAGCATAAATAAAAAAATGAAAAACATTTATATAGAGATGGAATTAGTATTACCCCTGTATAATGCATGTCCTTATTTTTTCCTCACAAATTTGGGCAAAACAGCATGCATCGTACGGCAAAATATGGTAAGTCCTGATAGCTCTGACGACAATAAGTATCTCTAAAATGACCATTTTGCCGCTCACTGTTACCCCCTAATCTAAGCCCACTCACCACCAGTCCTCATCACCACCACCATTCTCTCCACAGCAGCCCCATTAATTTTTCTAGTTCCATCAGCCTACATCCCTTTCCTGCACAAAACACTCCATGACTTCTCAGGACAGCACAAGTAAACTCCGGACTCCTCACCACGGCCTGCGAAGCCTGGGCTCCCATCCCTCTCCGACCTCCTCTTCCCTCTCCCTCCTTCACCACATCCCACTCCAACATGCTGAGCTCGGCTCCCACTCCCTCAAAACTGTCAAATGGCCACTTTCTTCCCAACATTCAGACCTCAGGAAAGATCTTTCCTGACCAACTTGGGTCAACATCTAACACTTCACTGTATTTTACTTCTTTTATGGTTAGACTTTTATTACCTGTTTCCTTCCACTAAGTGGAAACTCCTCGGGACAGAGACACATCTGTTTCATCCTCTGTTCTATCCTCATGGATGACAATCATCTGTGGACCACACTATGCATTAATAAATATTTGCACAAAATAAGGATCTTTTCCACATACCAGACGCTGGTGTTCTGCGAGAGCGAGCACACCTGAAACGCACGATAGTTTGGAAAACAAATAACTTTGAAAGGAACATCGTGGGATGGGATGTGTATCCCAGGGTAAAGAAATGACTTGTCATGAGCAGACATGGACATCTGTCTTCCTCAATGGGTAAGATTTAAAAGTCTGATTTCAACACCCTGAGATCTTCAAACTAAACCTGATGAGTTGTTTCTCCTCTTCTGTCAATTGATAAATAGAAACTTCTGGCTATTCTCACTATCATGTGCTCAATCTTTGATGTTGGGAATTCTGTTCGCTTCATCTTAGTGCAGTTACAGCTCCACTCTGTGGAAATATAGGGAAGATAAGCAATGCGACATAGGTATGCTACCTACGTGACCACTGAGAAAACGTGGGAAAGTGTAAATAGAGATAACGGGATGTGAAAGCATGCACAAACCATCAGAACGGTGAAGTGTGTTTTATTCTTATTTAGATTGGATATGGTAACCTCTAGAAAATTAAAAATTAATGTTTGATGATTTACTGGGTCTCTTTCCCATCTTCCTACTTTTTATTTCCACAGCAGGATTGAAACTGTTTGCAATTTTCTCTCTGAAATAATGCATCTCTATCGGCAGACACTGCGACATGTACAAAAATCACAAATACAAAACACAAGTTCATTCTGGTCAGACCCAGAAATGAGACGACTGAAAGCAAATGATTTCCTATATCTAGATGCTCAGAGATGCAGCCATGGAAACTAGCCGGAGCAGCACTGCCTGTTCTTAAAGTGAAAATCGCATCATTCACTTACTCGTATCCCTTGACTCTCACCTACAAAAAGACCTTTCGTGAAGCTACCAATAGTTACGAGTGACACGGAATCAAGACCAAATCAATGTGCAGCTGGCTCGGCTTCCAGACCAGGTGCAGAAATCTCCTGGTTAAAACAGAAATACTTTAACATTTCTTAGGGTTTAAGACATTGCAATTTGGGGTCTCCAAGGTATCAAAACTCAGCCTGATTTCTAGTAGCACACCAAGGCAACACGGGGGCTACACCCCTTCCATCACCATTTAAGATTTGAAAACCACTTCAGATCCAGTTTCAACACATGATGGACGTACACAGCATGAACCTTGCCTTCTCTGGCTACAGTGAGTTGAATTTGAGCTTCACAATATACTGGGTTTTCCATTAGGCCTCCTCATGAGAAGGCTTCCAGCCTGAATGAAATTAGAAACCAGGCAAAGTTTATCTTTGGTGACTCCAGATAAACCCTTCACCCCCACTCCCCCTCAAGCTCCTGTCTCTCCTAAGTTCTTTCACTATCAAAATAGCCTCTAAGGAAAAGATCTGAATTCCTGAGCACTAAAATAAACCTCTCCTAAAAGCTTCAAGGATGACCTTGCTCAAGGAGCCAAGGAAATAAATAGGATCAGAGCTCTGAATTACACTACATTTTCATGACTGAGAGAGCAGGTAGGGAGGCTATGGGGAGTTTTCCTGAATCCACGAAACTCTTACCACCCAGCGGGTGCCTACAAGGTAGTTAAATCAACTCAGCTAAAAACTTCAAAATGAGATCCTTCCTTCAATCAGTTCATAGCTCACAAACATGCAAATCATTCGTTTCCATTCGTGAAATAATTACAAGGATATCTAAAGGCCATAATTAGTACAGGAAAGGGAAAGTTTCACAGACTAAGTGACTGAGCTTGGTTCTCCAGGATGACTAAGAGTTTGTCAGCAGGCCAAGTTAAAAGACATTTCAAGCAGTGGGATCAAGGTGAAGTGGGTGAAAGCCCCTTCCCACGTGGGGCGACGTCGTGTCTAGGCGGGGCCTCCCCCAGCTCGGGGGCGGTAAGCCCCTTCCCACATGAAAGCCGTCCCATGGCTTCTAGTTTACCTCCCTTTCCCCTCCAGAAGAGCCTGACCTTCGGAATTATGAACTCTGCTTACAAGTATCAGTGCCCAGTGTTAGCAAAAGATAGGCACTGAGAGCATTGTGGATGGATATTCACTGTGTGGATGTAATGAGGAAGACACAGCTCAGCTGCAAAGCAATTCACAATATAAAGGGGTCTGGATAGAGATGCATGCCTATAACCTGAGAGAAGAAAGATGGACCAGGAGGGAGACCCACGGAAGCCGGATGTAAAGCCAGCTAGCCTTCAAGTTCATCAGCCACGAGCGTCCAAATCAGGGCCGTGGTGCACAGATCGTTTCAATTGCTATGCAGCGGTGCAGTCCACGTCACAAAGTGCGGCCTGAGGTACAGAGACAGGCTGGTGGAAGTGGCTGCTCTCCGCTCCACCCCCATGTTTCCAATGTGTTGAATACCCCCCAAGATGAGCTTACCCCAATGGGCAGAGACGCGAGGGTTTTACCTCTTCCACACGTACTGACTTCCCACGGAAGAGTCCCCATCACGGCAGACTACACCCACAGCTTCGACGCATCGCGTGGGAGAGTTCTCAGGGAGAAGGGTGACCACGTCCCTGTCGGCTGTAACCCCAAAACCCGTATTCCATGGAAAAGAGATGAAACACCAACGTCCTGCTGATCCCTCAAAATCTGGCCTCGGCGGCCAAGGACTGTACGTCCCTGTTCCCTGGCGGCCTTGGCTACGTCACCCGAGGCTCCGCTTCATGTCCTCGACGTGGGACGGCAAGTAAAGCTCGATCAAAGCGACATCCGGGACCTCCCCGCGTCCGAGTTCAGTTCCCCCTGCAGCCGCCAGCCGCTGTCTGCCCTAGGCGGGGCCTCGCCCAGTCCAGAGGTGGTAAGCCCCTTCCACAGCGTGGACAGGCCCCTGCACGTAGGGCGACGTCGTGCGTGGGCGGGGCCTACCCCAGCCCGGAGGGGGCAAGCCCCTTCCACAGCTGTGGACAGGCCCCTCCCACATGGGGCGACGTCGTGCGTGGGCGGGGCCTCCCCCACACCCGGCCCGGGGGCGGTAAGCCCCTCCGGAGTAGGAGAGCCCGGCTTCGGCTGCAGCTGTGGACAAGGCCCCTCCACGTGGGGCGACGTCGGGCCTAGGCGGGGCCTTGCCCAGCCCGGGGGTGGTAAGCGCCTTCCCACGTGGGGCGACGCCGTGCGTGGGCGGGGATTCCCCCAGCCCGGAGGCGGTAAGCCCCTCCCGAGTAGGAGAGCCCGGCTTCGGCTGCAGCTGTGGACAAGGCCCCTCCACGTGGGGCGACATCGGCCTGCCCTGGTCTTCCGCGATGAGAGTTGGAGCTTGTCGGAAGCCTCTGACCCCTCGGGCCGGACAGCCAGCTGCTTTTGCACAATGATGCATTAGGTAAATATTTCCTAAGACTAAACATTTTTAAGAGATTGCGTGAACCTGCTCCAAAGCTCCAGGTGCCGGGTCAATGGCACTTTTCTTTTAGAGAGAAAGTCTCATCCCTCTTTTCACCTTTTAAAAAACCGTATGGGTCATATTTGGATTAGATGTCACTTTTTCTTTGTTCTTTTCTTGTGTGTGAGGGCGAGGAGGGCCTGTAATAAGAGTCTTGCCTCCCGAGAAAGCATCTCAAGTCCAATCACCTGCCTTCAGTCTCCCAGGTATGAGCCCTCCGGTAAACTGAAGGCATTGACGAGAAATCAGAAAAGCACAGACTCAAAAAGACCTCAGCGACCATCTCATCTACTCACTCATCTTATGATTCAGAGACCTCATTCCCCTTCACTCACTCAGTCATTCCCCTTCATTCATTCAGAACTGGACAGGATTCATCCCAGGCCAGCATGTATCCCAGGGATTCTCAAAGTGTGACGCAGGACCGGCCTCAGCGGCATCACCGGGGATCTTCTAAACGGGAAAGTCCTGGAGCCCCATCCCGTATCTGCTGCTTCGGAAACGGTGTGGGGAGCGGCCCGCCATCTGTACTCAGACGAGGCTTCTAGGCTATTCGAACGCACGCAAACGTTTGAAAATCAGTTCTCTCTACCCTGTAAGTGGAATGCATGCGTCAGGGCTATTTATTGTCACTAGATAAACAAAAAAAGGGAATCCGTTGGTCCTTGTACCTCAAACGTTCAAGGAGTGACGCTTTCTGCAGAATCAGCTGTGAAAAACACTGCGTTCTGCTTTTCTTCAATGGCTACACGTTTCCTCCTCTCCGCCTACAGCTCCTCTGTGAGGGGTGTCCCCAGGCCCGTCCCAAACTATTGGTTTAGCTTGTCTTCCAGCTGGCCTCCTGCAGGCAGCTCAGTGAGTCTCTGTGTGTCCTCTCTCTCAGCCTTGCCCGCACCGTACACATTCCCGTTCTCAATCCATCATGAATTCCCTTGATGGAAACCCTTCCGTTCTCTGCGCCCATCGGAAATCTTGCCCAGGCTTGAAGAGCAAAGGTCAAGTTTGACCACTCCCATAAAGATGCCTTGGTCTCCTCCAACCCTCATACACTTGGCTTGTGAACTCCAGCAGGCCTGTCTGACCCATACAATACATCCCTTAATGATACTTCTCAGTGCAGGAGCATTTCCTCAGAAGAGACACCATCTGTGCTCATTTGAATACATGGAGAAAGTTGTAAGGATTCAGAGGGATTTCACGTAACCCAACTCTAGGATAATGAGCTGAACCTCAACGGGTTTGAAAGACCCGTTGGATAATGAGGATTAGACAAGAACACACACTCATGTTTCAATGTGGATGCACATATCCTGGCCTCTCCTAGTACACCTCGATCAATTTTGATTAACTGTCGGATGAGTGAATTTGGAAGAAGAAAATTCACCAATTTTCTCCTCTAGGGAGCCTTCAGTGGCAGGTGCCCATGGCAGGAAAAAGTGGGGGGCTGGAGGTGGGCAACACTGTAGCTTTCCATTTTGCCTTTGACTGGGCAGGTAAATTGATAATATTTCAGGGGTGAAGTTAGTGAGCCCGTTGTTACTGCGGGGTTGTAGTTTTCCCCCCAAATGTCGTATCAGGAATAAATTGACACTCTTACCTCCATCTGCCTGACTTATTTCTGGCCCTAAATTGGTTCCAACTCAGGAGAGAAAGAAGGGGTATCATTAATCACCCTAAAATTTTAAGTAATTGGCAGGTTTTCTCTCATTTTCTATCTGAAGCTGTATATGTATCATCCTTGCTGCAAATCCACTTCTCACTCTGCAAACTAACTTCTTTTTAATTTGGATTTCTGCCTCCTTATTAACTTGGGCATTTATGCAGAACTGGCTGTTCCATTAGTGACAGAGACTGCTAATTTTTCCCCGAATACCAGAGTGCCAAAAAAATGGATATAGACTTTTAAGAGACGTTATCTATGTGTTACTTTTTGAAGTTGAATAATTACAGTAGCAATGTGTAGTATGACATTTGCTCAAAAGATGCTGTTCATCAAATGAACGCTAGCGTCACCATGTGACAGGCAGGACAAAGAAAATGGTGGAAGCACGATTGTCGTTCAAGGAGCCCAAGAGCATTTTGAAGTGGTATTTGACATTTGAGAACTTTGTTTGAGTTTCCCCCACATTCTCCCAACTTAACACCCTCTGACTTTTATGGGACCTATGGTGTACCGAAGAAAACCGGCTACACTGGCGGTACTTAGGGAAGAAACTGAAACAGCACGAGCAGTGATACAAGTGGGCACTTTGGTCAGTGTTGCTCAAGCAGTAGTTCGCCGTAATCAGAAGTGTCTGGGCACTGATGGTGACCACTGTGAGCACCTCTTGTAATTGCAGAAGTCAAACATGACTTGTATTCATCTTTCGTTATCAGTATACATTGAGTAGTACAATTTTAATACAGTTTTTTCGTTTCTTAAAATGTGTATACATGTTTTTGGCACCCTCTGTTCTTCCCCTCTTCCTCTATAGTGAAAGAATGCCCAAATTTTAACCAGCTACGTGGAAGCCGTGAATAAAGAATGTATTTCCCAAGTTGATGTGGTCATGTGATTAAGTTCTACACATGGGGTTTAAGTGTCTGTGCACAGCTTCTGGGAGATAGCCTAAAAGAGGAGGGGTTCGCTGTTCTCTTCCGCTTTCTTCCTTTGTACTAGCTGAAATTCAGTTCTGATGGCTGGAGTGGGGCAGCTGTTTTGGGCCATGAAGGAGAAGCAGTGGTGTGCTAGAGCTGGCTCACACAGGCTCAGGAGAGCAGGTTGTTGAACATTCAGGAATTGTGCAAGCTGGTCATTAAACCACCGGTAGCTTGAAATTGTCCACGGTGAGAATATTTCTACCGGAGGAATCAGGCCAATGCTACAGGTCAAGTCTTTGTCCCCCAGTCAGTCAGTCTGCCAGCACATCACTGGATGGAAGCACATGTGGGAGACGCCAGAGCAATAACACGGAGGGGCCCAAATCCCCGGAGGCCATGAGCTAGCTGGCCGTGCAAATCCCTGCACTGCCTATGTTTACGTGAGAGAAAAGTGAGTTTCTATCTGGTTTAGGCATCCCAATGTTTGCTTTATAACTCTCAGAGCCAAACTCAACCGCAACTACCACCCAGCCGGGGCACTGGGCCTAACTCAACACCCCCTGACTGAACTTTTGGGGTCATTAGGAAACTAAGGAAGAAAATCTAATGACTTTAGCTTAGGTCCAGTTTCCATATCCCTGGCACAGTCTGGTTGCGGGGAAGGGGAGCAGGGGTGTGGCTTCATGGTATAAACCTGGCCACCTAAAGCCATCCTTTGAGCACAGGCTGTGGATATGCATCTGAAAAACTAAGCTATGAGCAGAGCAGGCACCCCAAACTAGTTCGCCATACTACCATGTACTGTAGTAGTGCACAGATACGCTACTTAATGTCATTCCATGTAGCATCTATTCCTTTTAGGAGTATTTGTTTGAATGATTTTTTGAAAACCTTTTGTAATCATTTGCATGTATGTTCCCTATAACACATAGATATCCCCCCCACCATGCCTGGAGTGCAATAGACGGCACCAAACACTCACAGCCCCCGAGTTAAGTGTCTTCTTTATGCCAATGTGGTGCCCCCCATTTATCTTGTGTTCTGGCAAACAGTTCTGATCAATGATGCTTGACAAAAGCTCTTCAAATGATGGTGCCGTACCTGCCAGAAGGGACGAGGAAGAGGATCACAGGAAACCTTCAAATGTCTGTTTTATTGCAGCTCTAGGCGTCTTCAAGGAAATTGAGACTAAAGTTCTTCGGCAATTAGAGACGTGTCGAAGTCCTTTGACGTTGTAAAAAATTCTCATACACATACACACTGCATCTAGAGCAGATTGACCCACACTCGAAGAAACAGCTGGACTTCAGGGGATCTAAAGAGACTGGAAAAGCTATTGCTAACCTACTAGGTGAAAAGGCATTTCCAGGGAACTTTGCTACAATGGCCTTTTACAGAGCTGCTGATTTGGTTAGGGTACCTAAATTTAAGAACACGATCACGCCACTAAGTATGGTACGCACCTACTTAAAATGTATGTGTGCACATTCTCTTATGGGTGAATGTTATATCTCTAACCAGATTATAAACTCCAGCTGGGGGTGGGGGGTGGAGATGGAGAGACAAAGATAAATAAGACAAAATCTACTAGAGAACACAGACAAGTGGAGAGAATACTGCAGAATGGTGTGGAGACTGCTATGAGAGAGGTGAGCAGAGTGTAGTGCTCTGGGCAGTTGACTCTCCATCATGGTTCTACTCCATATAAAGAGTCTAATCCACCCATGAGGATCCCATTCCACTCACGAGGCACTGGTTGTAAAGTGGACATATGTTCCAATCGTAGCCACCAAGACATGGAAAGAAGTGAAAAGTTTTCTCCTTAAAAAGAGACACAAAAAAGAGATATCCCCACCCATTCCTCTGAACTTCAGGGTGCTTGACTATCCAGTGTGCTTACTATACAGCACTAGGCACCCTTTTAACAGGTGAAAAACCAGGCCTGGAATGAAGAAAACGCTAGAAAAAGCTGAGTAGAGACTTCAAGTGCCACGGGAGGAAGTAGCAACCATTGTCCTCATAGCCAGGAGATAAGATCCTTAAAAGAGATGAGCTGTTTTGTGTGATAACTATTTGCAGAAACTTCTTCTGATCCTGGCTCTCTTCTGTGTCATAGGGCAAGGTCATGTCTAAATCAAGCCTGGGGCACAGTGCCTTGTGCAGCGCAATGGGCCAAGTTAAGAAAAAGTTCAGGAGCAAAAACTCCAGTAAATGTTTTTCAAGGAGTGAGACTGGGTATCTGATGGTGAGAAAAACAAAGTGATTAGAAGGAAAAATTGGGGGGGGGGGGGGAATAGAATGATTCCAGGATCCCAAATTCTGTATCTCTCAAACCACTCCCACATAAGTCTGCTTTCTTCCATCGCTTGCCAAGAACCCTGCTTTTCTTATTCTAACCCACCTCTCACTTTAAAATCGCTGCATGCCACCACAACCGCTGTGTTGGGGATTTGAGATTGGCTCTGCCTGGAGAGTTGGCAAATCACGGTGGGGCCCAACGGATCCTTGGGAGATTGGAGGGAGGAGCAAATGAGAGATGAAGCTGATAGAAGGTGCTAGAAGGCAGGCTGCGTTGCCTCTTTGAAGTTGCAAGAATGCAAGGCTTTCGTGTGGCTCTGAGAGGCTCCAGGGAAGGTGGCTTCATGCTTTCCCATGAACCTATGTGTACCAGGGTATAAAAGAGAATATTGTAGCCGAGAGATCTCCAGGGTGGCCTGAAGAACCAGCACACGTGCCCCAAGAAAGAAAGTGCATTCAGATTTCTTCCACACAGAATTAAGCCAAGGACAGTGTTGGCCAGATAAGCAGCCACAGCCTACAGAAAAAAAGAGGTAAATACAAGACACCCTCACGAGGAGCAGACGGCTTCAATTCCTACACAAACATGGGGACAGTGGGGTCGGGGAACTGAGATGGGAAAGAACAGAGCAAGACCCCCATCCCACCCTCGAGCCCTTAAGACTGGTAGGTGGGCAAGAGAAGGAAGAAGCTCTTTGAGCCGAAAATAATTTTTAAACTCAAATAAACACTACTGAGTCTTGGTATTTTAGCAACACTGTTTTAATAAAGTGGCAGTGACACAAGTTCTGAAATGGGGCCGAGACGCCATTAAGGTAACTCAGTGCCCAGCAGGCAAAGAGTTTTGACACAACACAGTTGGTAGCAATTACAGGAAAAACAAAACCCTTCCATGTCTAGACTCTAACAGGAGATTCTTACCCAACGGATAGGGCATGTTAACACTGGCACCCCTTGAACAGGCGTTGAAGGCTTGCCTGTCCTAAGCAACACAGTTTTGCTTCCAAGGAGGTTCTCATGGAGACAAAAGTGGAGCAGGGTGGTGGTGTGAGGTGGCTGCAGAGTTGGAGGGTAACAGTAAGTCTTCATCAAGAGCCAGACGGGCCTCAGAATAACAGGTAAATAAATAGGAACAGAAGCCTCACGGTAACTGAACCAACAAAACCATGTTCCCCCATATGAGAGTCTTCTAAGTGTCTCAACGGTCACTGGGGCGGGGGGGAGGGGCAGTTGGGGGTCATGCTTCTAAGTGTGTGAATTAAGTGCAAAATACTAAAAAATAGCCAAATGAAACAGTTAATGTGGAGAGAAAACCAGAGACACTCCAGTGATAGTACCGGGTGAAAACTCACCATTTTATCCTTTCCTGTAACGAAATAAGACTCCACAAGTTCCAGGACGCGGCAAACCCTGGAGCCGGAAGTGCCCCACCACTCAGCCCTGAAAGGACCGATAGCTACAAGGCGGCCTCACTTCGTCTGCCAATTACATTGAATACAACTAAAACAGTCCAACAAAATAGTGCACTTTCCACCTATCTGTGTTTGGCTACACAACCAGCACCTTTCCCAGAGGCCTCTGTGCCCAGGTGCGCAGCGGGGGTGGGACTCCCGGAGGAGACTCTGGCTGCAGGGTCGGTTCTTAGTCTGAGGTCACTGTGATCTGAGGTGTTTTGAAGGCGCCTCCCCCTGCCCCTGGGCCCGAACTTTCCTTCCCTGGGGTCTGCAAAGTACTGAAATTCTCAGCATTCCATTCATTCCCTAAGGGCTGAGGCAGCTCTCTAAACATTCTTGCCCACAGGCACCTGAGGAATTAGGCCAAGATTTCTCCTGTGGGAAGGCAGCAGGAAGTAAAGTGCAAAGAGCAGCAAGGGTATTCAGGGGGATAACCGCGAGGCCTAAAGGGAACCCAAAAAAGTGGGGGCGGGGGTGCAAGCAAAGGTGCTTGGTCTGCATAAACAGCCTGCAGCAGATGGTTCTACCTTCAAATGCAATGTGGGTCGGGGGAAGCTGGTCCAAAGCTTCGGAGGCTGGGCAGACACCCAAAACCCCAGATGCAAATCCTTAATAAAGATTTTTAGCTACTATCCCTGTTCTCACTGGGGCCCTAGCGGGATCTCAGAAGCCCCATCTGGAAAGCCCCGGCCAGCTCCTCAGAGTCGCTGAGATGAGCTGCCCCGGCAAGGATCCTCCCCTCTCCCCCTGCTCCCTCTCCTCCTCCCTTTCTCCTTCCCACACGCCATCCGGGAGTTTATTGGGGTAAATTTGGGGGAGAACTGGGCTACACGGGCAGTTTATTCAGTTACGCCTCCGACGAACCACTAGAGGGCAGTGTCATCACTAATCACGTAAACGGACGTGCTCTGGCTTCAGCATGCCGGCAGGCCCACCTGCCCCTTCTGTGACAGGATGTTTCAGAATTTTTCCTTCAATTATCATTGTATAAAAAATAAACAAGCCCAGGGTGGATATATCCAGGTGCACATCAAAGCGCAACACGAATGGCCCCAGCCAAAGCTTCTGGTGTATCTATCTATTCACGTAACAACCCTCCCCCGTTCTGCAGCACAGTTCAGAACCCAGAGTTCATGACCTTGCATGTTTGCCCTTCTGAATTTCGGCCTGAACTCTGGAGTTCCTCTCAGATGCTACCCTCAAGAGCAAAACGAACTTTTTTTTTTTTTTTGCTTTCTGGTATGTGGGTAGCTCCCTGACTGGGAATCGAACCCAGGCCGCAGCACTGACAGCGCCAGCGCCGAAGCCTTAAGCCACTACACCATCAGGGAACTCCCCAAAACGAACTTTTTAAAGAAATGAAGAGTTAAATAATCCAGCACAGCCTATTTGTACAAGACTCTGTTTTGCTTCCATATTTAAGTTACAAGTGTTTGGCTTGCTCAGAAGTAGGGCTGCCCAACTGGTCAAACACTATCCGTGGAGGAGTCATGTATGCAAACACTGGGACCGAAAGCCACATGTTTCTCTCGCTACAGGCACTGGCCCAGTAATTTGGTCCTAGTTAGTGTGCCAAAGAAAGCAAAGTTACTAGAAGCTTTGGGCTTTGGGGCAGAATTCCCGCCACCTACCCCCCACCCCACCCCCGTGAATATAGGTAGTGCCCCCTGAAATAGACCTTGCACCCTTGCCCGAGGGCAAGCTAGTATGTGACTCCTCTGAGATTAGTAGTTTAAGAAGTCATGCAAACTAACCTACCGACTAAAGACCTAGGTGAACTGATAAATCAGGAAGCATTAAAGAAATCAGGCAAAGGCCGAACACCGGCATGGATATTGCTGTCCCAACACTGGTGCTCTACTTCAAACAGCTGACACCCACTGATAGTAAGCCCATCCTCAGTTTATCAGCACAGGCAGATAAGGTGAGGGAAACGTGTGCAGCCAGAGAGATCTCTGGAATTTTCCAACAGTGCTGAAACACGATCCCGAGTTCAAGTGGGCCATATTTGGACAAAGATTGCTATGCTACTTTTTTCTATCTTTTGTGTTTTCATGGCTATACAATAACATTAACTCTCTACACAAGGTCAATATTATTTGCCTAAGACTTTCCCAAACATCTCTGTTCTCCTTTCCTATCTTCCCCTCTCCAAGGATCACGAGTACACACTGTGTTTTTGAGGGGAAAGATAACACAGCAGCGAAATTTACTGAAATTAGTCAGATGGGGATGGTCAATCCACGTTTACTGAGGAGAAGATGGAGCTGAAAATTAGTCCCAAGTTTTTAAGATTACTTTCAACAAAAGGCTCGCAGGGTTGGGCCAGCACAGCAGGTGACAAGAGAAAAAAGTACAGAAAAACAAACAGAGGCAGAAGAAAATGCTGTGGAAGATGACTCCTGACGGAGCAAAACCTGACTAGGTCCAATGTTGACCAAGGGTGGGGATGGATTGTTTTGCAGATGGCACGCATGGCCCTCACCCACCGACTCACAACCCCAGGGAAAATGACATCATGGGCTTTTCTTTTACGGGCACCTTCTTTACAGGACTGTGCCCCCAGGAAATCAGGTAACAAGCACCACTTTGCTTCCAGCTCACCTTTACAAATTCAAGACTTTGGCACATTGGGACAAATAAAAGCAGAAAACGAGGAGAGGCTCAACAGTAAATGAGACAGATCCCAGCTGTAACCTGGCTAAATAGAGTCGGTTCAGAACACGACAACTTGGCTTCAACCTGTATTATTCTGCATGTATAATCGATGTGGCTCATCTGTTTCCAGTAAAGGAACTTTTGTTTTGCTTTTTTCTTCTCCGCTTTCACTCAGAATGAATGGCTTCCTCATTAGGCAACTGTTCACATGCCCTGAGAAAATGTATTTGGAATAGCAAGACTCCCCCAGAATCCCAGATTAAAATGCCAGCAGGGATGAGTCAAGTCTTCCCCATTCTGAGCGGGCTAAATGAGGGTGCATGCCGTTCTCCTTGCAGGAACTTTTCAGGTAAGACTATTAAAGCCACGTAGCCATGTACTTAGTGTGTGGTTATTAAAATCCTGTGGCACTCTGGTGAATAGTGTGTAGAACATCTTTTCACACTCCCACTGCTGTATTTCTTGAATTTACAGAAGCAAAGCAAATAGAAATGATTTAGGTACTCTCGCCCATGTTGCAGATATTAATTGAGCACCTACTTGGTGTGTACGGCACTGGAGTACAATAATAAACAAGATCTAGCATAGTCTTTGTCTTCAAAGAGTTTAGTGTCATGAGGGAAACAAGCCAGTTAGAAGACCATTATAATTTCACACCTACTAGGATGGCTATCATAAAAATAAAAATAAAATTCCAGAAAGTAACAAGTGTTGACAGGGATGTGGAGAAATTAGAACCTTCATACACTACTGATGGGAATGTAAAATGGCACAGCTGCTGAGAATAACAGTGTTACCACACGATCCAGCAACTCCACTCCTATGTACATATCCTAGAGAATTGAAAAGTGATCATACAAAACTTGTATCCAAATGTTCATAGAAGCATTACTGATAAGAGTCCAAAACAAGAAACAACCCAAATGTCCATCAGCTGATGAAAGAATAAACAAAATGGAGTCCATCCATACAATGCAATATTATTCGGCCATAAAAAGGAGTGATGTAGACAGTGACGCAAGCTGGCAGCCGCGACAGGCTCGGCAGTAAAAGTCCCTCATAATTTCCAACTGTTGGAAGAACTCGAAGGCCAAAAGAGAGTAGGAGATAGCACAGTTAGCTGGGGCCTAGATGATGACGAAGACATGACACGAGATGGACAGGGATGAAAATTGGGCCTCCAAGAACAATTTATGAAAAGCAAATATTCAGCCTTAAAATAGGATGTGGACCTAAATCCCCAGAAGCACCTCCCTTTGTAAGATTTGTAACAAAAATTAATATGAATGGAGTTCATAGTTCCCATGGAGTGGTGGACACAAGAGCCGTATCAGTGCTAGCAAAATGGAAGCAGGCTACAGCATCCCAGGGGTCCTGCAAGAACTTCCACACCTCATGATGACCAAAGAAACAGGAAACTCCCCCACATGAAGGACAGTGTTACAGCAATTAACCAAAAAGAAAAACCACAGGCCCTCCCCCTGCCCCCACTCAGTTTAAACAGTCTTCATTTTCCACAGTAGTAAGTTTTCTAGATACATCTTGTAGACCCCAAAGGCCTGGAAGGGAAGCTCCCATTCAAAGGCAATTTATCTTAAGATACTGCAAAGGATACTAAGTTTTGTTCATTTGAAATATATTAAATTGTGCTGTAACTCCACCACCCAAAAGGAGTGAAGTACTGATAGAAGCTACACCTGGATAAACCTTGAAAACATTGTTTGGTTAAAGAAGCCAGGCACCAAAGGATAGTGTCTGATTCCAGCTCCATGAAAGCCTGTAAGCAAACCCACAGCGGTAGAAATTAGATTCGTCGTCTTCAGTGGACGAAGCGGGAGGAAATGGGCTACCGATGGGTGTGCAAAAATGCTCTGAAATTACATAGTGCTGATGGCTGCAGAACCTCGTGACTGTTCTAAAAACCACTGCAGTGTCCACTTCAAAGCGGTGACGTGTATGGTATACGAACTGTAGCAATAAAAGGAGGCACCGGCACTCCTCACTTAACGACCCATCTGTTTAACAACTGCCCTGCCGTAGGACCAGTCCTGCGGCGCGGAGAGGCCCGCTCTCAGCCTGCGTCTCCCTCCGCAGTCGGTTGGTAGTCACTACAGGAAGCGTTCGCCATCGGCAAGACTACATTGTGTTTCTAAGTGTGGTGTTCTGTGACATCCACGGCACCAGACACGCCACCAGACCTCTGCCTTGAAGCTCCTTGCTTACAGGCCAATTTGCCTACCGACCTCGCGGCAGGATGGAACTCGGGCCTTGAGGGAGGAGCGCCTGTACCTACTGAGGCAGGGGTAAGAGGGGCAACGGAGGCAGAAGGAACAGCAGTGCGGTGGGGACGGGGGTACCCTGAGGGGACCAGTAGGGCGCCCGTCTGAGCCCTGGGCCGTGAGCACGGGTGAGCCTGGGCCTTTAAGGCCTACCAAGCCTGCTGAAGGATCCGGACTTGATCCCATTTATAACAGCAGACGCCTGACAGGGTTAACAGGAGCACGCACATCTCATTTGTTTCCCAAAAAGGCTGCTGCAAAGGCAGTGCGCAGGCGGGATTGGAGGAGGAGCGAGCGTCCAGGCTGGGGCACTAGTTGGCAGGTTACGGCACTAATGCAAGTCAGAAATGACCAACGAGGGAAGACTGGAAGTGGGGGCGGGGAGGGGAGCAGCGCCTCCAAGCTTCCAGAAGGGCTCCGCCCCCCACCCGCCAGGCTCCGCCCCCACCCACCAGGCTCCGCCCCCACACCACCAGGCTCCGCCCCCACACCGCCAGGCTCCGCCCCCACCCTCCAGGCTCCGCCCCCACACCGCCAGGCTCTGCCCCCCACACCGCCAGGCTCCGCCCCCACACCGCCAGGCTCCGCCCCACACACCGCCAGGCTCCGCCCCCCACACCGCCAGGCTCCGCCCAGTGGTTGCGAAAGGCGGAGGGGTGGAGCCTGCCAAGTGTCTTCCCGCAAGTCTTCCTCCTTTCTGTCCAACTTATCAGTCCGCTGTAGACTTGGTTTCCCTTTTCAGACTACGGGGACCGTAAAGATCCTCACCATATGCAATGGAAAGATAGTGTACTCTTTACAGAGTATGGCACTGAGTCAGAAAGACTGGAGTTCGAATGTTTCCTCTGCCATTTCCAGGTCATGTGACCTTGGATAAGCCATTTAATCTCTGATCTGTTTCCTCCAATGTGAAATGGAGAAAATATCTATCTCACAGTTTTTACTGAGGGGGCTATATGCGACTACATACATTTAAAGAAGCCTTGCACGAGGCTGGCCCTGAGGAGGGTGCTCAATAAATGGGGTTTTGGGACCTCTCTAGTTAAAGGCACAGTCCGAATTCTTCGATGCCAGCATGACCGCCAAGCCTAAGTGTAAGTATGCCTCAGGCCCGAGCCGTGGATATTTTAGCAAGCTAGGAAAGACTATTCCACTACACCCTAGTCATTTGCATCCACGGCTCCTTACATAGCACTTGAAAATCAAATACATGTAAATTAATTCCTGAAGGGAAAGATCTGCCAGCAAGTCAGACACATCAGTGTTTACACTCCCGCAGGAAGGCCAAAGTTCAAGGTACAGGCCCTCCTTTCTAGAGCCCCGCATACCTCCAGGGCAGCAGACCATATAAAAGAGTTGGAGGCTCTGAACAAATGGAATGTTGTCTGGAATGATAATGGGGAAAGAGAAAAACAGTTCGTGTAAACACGGCAGGCAAGTGAATGTATAGAAATACATCGAACAAGCCACCTGCCGTTTTCTAGGCACAGGCGTCAGCTGGAGGTTTGCAGGCAGGAAAGAACACGGGTAAAGCACGGACAACTATCAAACTGTTTCCACACCTTACTTCTGGACCTTCCTGTGTGTTATCAGCACTAAGCCGAGGTCTTTACTCTCCCCACTGACCAGGTTGCAGGGCCTAGCGATGCAATGTAGTTTTAATACTGACGCGATCTAGGAAATCAAATCCAAACTTTTGGAAAGCCTTCTCTCTCTCCTCCCTCTCCTTCAGGGACACACAACCCACCTTCATGCATCTGCAATGTGCTTCCCTCTCTCCCTCCTCCTGCACTGTGAAAATGTATCTCCAAAGAAGTAACAACCTTCCTAAGTTATGTTTCTTTCTTCGGTGATCACTGTAGTGGGTTTCAGAAAGCACGAGGTGGCAGAAGCAGACTAGAAATAAACTGGAATGTGCTCTTGGACGTCATGGAAACTGCAGGGCCGATCAATCTGTTTTTCATAAAAATAAAAGACTTCCATTAGAATAACAAATATGTTTAATTAAGTTCAGAAAAGATGACAGTAAAAGGAGGAATGAGAATACTATCCCCCAAAGATAGGGGGAAATGTGTCATTTTCTTCCTACTATGATTAGTAGTTGTGATTATACTAGATATGCTACTTTATAACCAACCTTTTAAACGTGAACAAGTTGAGAGAGCACTTTCAAACCATTTTTTAAAAAAAGTATATCACTTATATACATACACATCCTTGTTTCAAAAAAAGATTTAAGGCACCTGCGTGTGTCCCTAGTTTTGTAAACCCTTTAAAAGGATCATTTATGGAAATATGGTTTATTTAATCTAGCCATTTTCCTTGCAGCAACAATTACTTGAAGTAAAACATTATCGATAGTGCCTGAGGCAGTAAATTTCCATTTTTAAGAAAACATTTCCAAAAACACAGCAGAGCCAGGTGGGGAAGAATCACAGCTGAGCAAATGACATGGTAACCAAGACAGAATGAAATGATGACATCCTTTCTGTTCGAACAGCACTCACTGGGAGACCTTTGTAAAACCAGTAAGAAAAAATACAGAATATATTATTTCTTGAGCTGGCCTGTGTGTACTTGGACCTTTCCTATTTTTCAAACCTACACCTATAGTGTATATGTATTATATGTGTGTGTATATAATATGAGTGTGTATATTGCATATCATTTTATACGTAGAAAATATTGTTTAGATACTTCAGTATTGTGGAAGCAGCCACAAGTCATTTATTTCTACTGTTAGGAGAGTGCCACAGACTGGATGTACTCCCGGAAAATTAACCAAAGCCAACATTCATTTGCTGCTTTGGACTTGTCCATCTGAATGCTGAAAAGAAGAGTATAAATCATTTGGTCCCGATGAAAAATCATTCTCACTCCCTTCTACTCAGGCAAATGACGCCTCCACCAACATCAGAGGACAGGGCACTTAGAACCCTGTAGCAAGTACTGGAAAAATTCTGTATTATCTCCCCATGTTTCAATACCTTCATTCATACCTTTAATCCACAGGCTTACTATGAGAAATTAAGAAACAATATGATAATTCTTCCCCTTTCCTAAATAAAACTTAATCTGCTGCATCAAATGAGCAAAATACTTCCGTGGGAGGGGAAACTCAATTGTCAGGAACAAATATGATTTCATTCCAGAGACTCCTGAATGCTAAGTCGTGATTTTCTCCTTTGTAAGAACTTACTAGGCAGCCCCACGAGAACAATCCCATTCCCGAGTCTCCAGCCCCAGACAGAACTCCAAACTACAGGGCTGATGGCTTCGCTTGCTCCTTCCTGACCTCCCAATTCCCAGGTAGCTTGGAGGAAACTTCCCCTTTCATTCAAATGCTCTCAGCCAGTCCTGAGCGGGGGTTTCCTGAACTCTAAGCACTAAGGTCTTCTACGGCTGACACATGGCAAGTTGGCACTAACTGAAGAGGAAAACAGGCAGCTTAAAAAAAGTATTAATGCAGGAACGTACTGCACTCTCTCCCCATTTCTTCTCCTGGAGTACTACACCAGAAACTCAAGGCCGAGTCTGGATGATTTGACTATAAACTCAGTGTCCAAAACTGTTTTTGTCTCATTGCTGAGGTTTCCCAAAGACAGGGTTGAAGCATCTCCAGGGCCCCGAAGGAGATTAAAAAGCGTGGACTACACACAGCAGCGTGGACTACACACAGCAGCGTGGACTACACACAGCAGCGTGCTTGTCTGTGGGAGCATCCACATCTGAAAGCCCAAAGACTCTGCCTTGGGAAAGCCAGGAAAGCAAGCAGCAACTCTGAGGACTGGCGAAGCAAATCTGTCCGCCGAGTCTTGTCCCCAAACTTCCAATAAAAATAATAAAAATAATGTAGGTTTTGGCCCTCAGAACTATTTCTTGCAAAAACGGCTTATCATTATACAAGAATAGTTTCCCCTACGTTTTGTTTATTTGTTTTTCCTCTATTTCTATTCTTTCCCACATAGATTAAACCAAAATAAGACTCACCAGACCTAATTTGATTCCAATCCAAGCCACCCACCCTATGTATTCCATTCCAAATCAAGTTTAATTTACTGACTTCCTTGGGTCCCAACTGAATGATCTACTGGAATTCACGAAAGAGGTCACAGAATAATACAGCAGGTCAGAAAAAGAATGTGAAAAACACAAACAAGCCTGGAAACAGATTGGCCCAAAGACATGTCTTGGTTAAGATGTTTCTCGTGGAATTCAAATGATAAAAGATCCAGTCTTCCAACTGGAAGGACGGCCAACGGAGCCCCTCGGCCCCCTCCCCGCCCCGATTCCTGAGCACCAGACACTACACCCTCACACCTGGCGTGCTCACGGGCCCTCAACACGAAGCCGACTTCAGCGGAGTCTTTGCTCTCCTGGCTCCCAGTTCCGCACTGAGGCCTGTCTCCCTGCTCCCCTCCCACTAGGCTCTGTGTGTTGTGAAACCTGTGAACATACGCTTTACTGTCTTTATGCTTCTATCTTTTGGTCATTTAGAAGCTAAATTGAGAACCTCCCTTTGGATTCTGATAACCATTAGCTTTTGGATTCTTTTAATCCACAGGACTTAAGATTTTTTTTAAAACCTTCTTTTAAAGCCAAGATTTACCTCTAAAGGAGATAAAGTCAATTTTGTTTGCTAACAATATAACAAGCAATACTATAACTGCTATATCTATCTATCTATCTATCTGTGTGTGTGTGTGTGTGTGTGTGTGTGTGTGTGTGTGTGCTAGTGGTGAGCCACTCATGTTGTT
The DNA here is from genome assembly GCA_004026885.1 of Lyroderma lyra. NCBI lineage: Eukaryota > Metazoa > Chordata > Mammalia > Chiroptera > Megadermatidae > Lyroderma > Lyroderma lyra. Next base: position 50,190 of record PVJL010002916.1, read on the forward strand.
ATAGTTCATGTCACGAACTCCCACAATATTTCTGATCCTCAAAATCACTCTCATGTTACAGGAAGAGGGATTATGATGACCATTTTGTAGATTAGGAAGTAGAGGCTCTGGAAGGGGAAATGGCACATCCCAGGTCACAGTAATACAAATCGAAGACTCTCTGATCAGTGTTCTTTTCTACTTTTCCTGAATTTAAGTCGGGCTTGAATGCTAAGCTTGTCTCCCTTCCGCCAGGGAGTCGGACTGTTATGCTACAAACACATTTAAGAATTCCTCCTCGTGATTCAGAAGATTCCTGCTTAGTCTGAAGTCTTTGGTTTTGCTGTAACAACATAGCATCTGCCCCGTTTGGTTTAAAAACAAAAATTAAACAGATGATACCATGATAGCAGACTATGGACATACCAGACTTCTAGAAACAGAACAGAAATGTTCACTTCTTAGAGCACGTCATTTGATGAGTATCAGAAAAAATGATTTTGGCCCTCATTTCAGCCTTGTTTAGCTAGTTAAACCTTGGGCAGGTCCCTCGGATTCTGTGCCACAGTTCTATACACTTAAACGGGTATTAAAAAGATCCTTTAAATGTTATAAGCAGAATAAGATCATTCTAAAGTATTGTAGATGGAACCCAATGCTACCGGTATACAAATTCTGAAGAGAAAAAAGCCCATTTCCAGGTTCAGCTCATGTAATAAATACCTTAAGAGACAAGGTCCATTTTTTTTTTCCTTTGAGGTTTTCTTGTTTAGTATCTAGAATACTGTGTTCACATACAGTGAATTCTTTAAATTCCTTTCACTGATATCCCTTTGGATCACGAGTCCAAAATTATGTAAGCATTTTCCCTATTACATAAACAGACTCATTGGTTTGCACAAGTTACATAGTAATTAGTGGCAGGATGAAAGGTCAGAATCTCTGATCGATACCCTACCACACGGGACCAGGAGGTTACACCTCTGCTAACAAGACAGGATGGTAACACCTCCAATATCAACAGAATTCTCTAGGCAGAACCTCACTTTAGCCATCGCTCTCTTTCGGTTCCCAGGCTAAATCTTTTGATCAGACCTGCTTGTCTCTCTCTCTCTATTCACGTCTAACAAGCAGAGAAACAGATAAAAGAAAAGCTGTAAGTGCAAAGAATCTGAATAACCCACAAGCAGGAAAACCACACGAAGTAAGAGTTCTAAATGGATTTCTTTCCTACAGTTCAGAAGGTCCATTTTCTGATATAAAGTCTCAGGAAATACAGTGTGAGTTTGTAAAAAATTGCATTTTCATGATCATTTTTTCATAGTCACACAATGAAAACGAGAAAATGCATAACTTGGTTCACAAAAAAAAGAAAAACACACTTGTTGGAGCACTGTCACTGGAACAAAATAATAAAAAAATCACAAAAATCTTACAGAAGAGGTAGTCTACATTGGCTGGTGACCTATGAAAAATGTAAATACAGTCCTTACAGATTAGAAAGAAATGTGGGTGGGCAGAAAATATGTGGAAATAACAATACTAACAGTTCAGCACTTACCACATCACACAACATGATACAGGCACTTTTAAGTCTTAATTTCCCCCTTACAAGTGCTGATTCTTACGAAATTCACCAGCTCTTTACGGGAATTAAGTCTGTCCTCTGTGCTCGCTCACATTGTCTGTCCTTTAACGATATGGAAACTCATGAAGACAGAGACAGTCTGATTCCTTTTATTACTGTCTTGCATGTACCATATTGCTCTGCCCAACAAAGAGCAGAGTTTTAAACAGTGGTTTTTAAACTCTGGGTGCACAGAAGACTGACCAGTAGATTCTGCAAAAGGGCAAATCCCCAGATCCCAGAAAACTGGACTCAGTCTACCTGACCTGGATCTAGTGATTAATTCAGATATTCAGGTACTTTCATTTATTAAGTACTTTATGTGGCAGGTGTCATTAACTCCACTTTATAGGCAAGGAAACAGAAGCATAGGTAAAGTAACCTGCTAATGGTCACAAAACTTCTAACAAGTAAGAATCAGGGTCAGGCCCCAGCAGCAACCAATGTCTCCCACTTACTTATTTATTCATTCTTATGTTCACACATTCTGATAGGTATTTGAAAATCTCCTATGGGGATTCAAAAGGAAACGCACTCAGACACTAAATGCCCATTGTTCTGTACCACGAGCTGACAGGACTGGGAAATCTTCCACAATGGAATCCTGAAGGAGCCATCAGAACGGGTACAAATACAAAGGATGCCCTGGTTTTACATCTAGAGATAGCAGCATTTCACCATTTCAGGAACAGCCTTTTATCTTTGTACACTAAATATTTTTAAATTGGGAATATATTTTAAAGGTCCAGTTAGTTCCCCTTTAATCTCCTTTTCTGTTTAGTGGCTCAGTTGGCTATCTTTTAGATGTTAAGAAAATCCATCTATCTTCTTTAAATCCACGTTACGTTTGGTAACCCCCACCAATTTAAACTGAAGTCCCAAATATTCTTAGTTGGAAGGAAACTATTGCCTACTTCCATTTTTTCTCATCAATCTCACTCATGTGCAAAAAAGTTGCTCCTCTTCAGAACTTAAATTAAAATAAACTTTCTTATATTCCACAAATGTCCTATGACAAGCAAATCACCCATGTTTAAGCTGAGCAGAGTATTATCCTACTAGAGTGAAAATCATCAGCTATGTAAAGTCGAAGAATGGACAAGTAAAAGATCCAATATAATATTTGAAAAAATACAACAAAAGGAATTAGACCGTGCCTACAATTTCCATTAATACATATAATTGGACAAATAAAATACCCACATTCCAGTTAAGATTCTTTTTCTAGGCCCTAAGACAAACATTACTTTCCAACTTGCGCAATTCAGGACAAATGTTTTGTTCTAGCCCTTTCATGTACCTCTGTGGCATTCCGCCAGTAACAGAACACCCCGAGTACCAGCACCTAGAGTCACCATCCTGTTTTGCTACCTTACAGTATCCAAATCAACAAAACCTGCTTGTACACAGGTCCAGGTCAGCAGACAAACCACCTCTCGCTTTGATGTGCTTCCTGTTGGACGCTATCAGGACATGCCGGTTGCTGGTCGTCAGGTACGCTGCAAAAACAAACGGGGAACTAGAGAAAGGGACTGACACGCTGCCAGCCTTCGTGCATTCGAGCTGATTCACCCTGTTTGTTCAGTTTCCGTATCACTGGCTAACGAGACTGCCCTGGAATCTATTAGTTCAGGAGTTCGGGCAGAGGCAGTTCTTAGCAGGAAAACAGGCCCAGGTGGAGACTGGGATATTTGAGAGGAAGAGAGATCAAACTGGGTAATATTTTGAGCTGCTCAAGTAAACTAAAGGAGCTCTTTCTTTCTAAAAAATGTTTTCCTTTACCCAAAACTGGGTTCCACGTTGCTGGAGTAGCCAGTTTACCACGGGCTGTGCAGATTGCATTACAGTTGTATCAACACATACTGCATTCGTGGTCAGGACAGAGTCTGACTTGCTGCGAGTGGACTTCAAGGACAGACAGCCTCCTAGAAAAGAGGTGTCAGACGAGATGACAGTTTTATTACTATTCCAGAGATTCCTGATAACCATTTCATTTTTAATTTCAGGAAAGACACCCATTATAATGCACTCAACTTCTTCACTGGTACGGATCACACTGTAAAAGGTGCTTCACTTTAATTCCTCTCACATCGTAGCTATAAACAGGCATTGTGTCACACATTTTACATGCATGATCTCATCTATTCTCTGCAATAACCCAACCCAGTTAGGCACTACTCTGTCCTTGCTGCAGATGATGAAATTATAAAGCAAACTTGTCCAAGGTCACACAGCTTACAGTGGTAGAGCCAGGATATGAATTCAAGTGGGTCCAACTTGGAAGCCACCACATCATCAGGTGGTCTGTTTATAAAAAAATTTAAAAAAAAACCTTATAGTCTTCAGGTGTAATACCATGTTGCCTATATTTTTCCAAACATTTCTGGACTATGGCTGATACCAACTCCCCCAATTTCTTCAAAGCTTGTCTTAAAAGCTAGGTCCTAACGAGTCTGCCCCTATTCTCTACGGAATTCATCTCTCCCTCCTCTTTGCTTGTGCACATTCTGTCTGTTCTTTAACCAAAGGTAAGCTTTTGGGGAGCAGAGGCAGTCTGACTCATTTGGGTATTCCCAGGGACTCCCAGGGATTCTGATGGGGGGCAGAGGGACTAGCACCCTTAAAGAAACACTGCTCCAACTAGGAGAATCTGAGATCTTGCTTCCCATCAGTTTAGCTCAAACTCTTATATAAATTAAAACAACAACAAGAAAAACAAAAACCCTGCCTCCAACTGTCTGTAACACTAAATTAAAATCATATCCTTAGGAGCCAAGGATAAAAGTTAATTTCTACTCTCCCTCCATTCAGAAAACAATGTTTACAACTTCCTGTATCTTATGGTTTTAAGGTATTTTGTAATCTCTCACCTCCTCTCTAAAGAGACCTGTTGTAGACTAAACTTACTGATGGCCAGACACCTCAATTACCAGGTAGTAGCAAGATATCTGATTCCATCTGTATCACCATGTGACCTCAGAGTAAATAAAACATCCCTCTGTCTTATTTCCCCATCTACACAGAGAGTCAGCTTTTCAAGTTAGTCAGGAAGACTGTGTGAACCCATGTAAGAACCCAGTAGAAGAATTTTTCCCCCTATCCTGGGAAAGGAAAGTAGCTCTTACCAATTTAAGTTATCTTTATTTAAGAGTTTTTTAAAATCTAAGTATAAAAGCCGAGCACAAAGTCGATTCTTCTAAATGGAGGGATTTGCAGGAGCAGAGGAAACATTTTCGCCAATACTGTCAGGTGGTCCCCTGCATTGGTGGCTGCCAGCAACTGGGCTTGATTCTAACCACTGCAAGAACTCCTGGTGGCTCAGTCAGTCACGGGGCACCCCCCCCCCCCCGGGCCTCTGTCACTTTACACTCCTCCTGCCCCTCACACCTGGGACTGTGAGGAATCTGGGACCAGATGCCTCAGGACTGCCTTAGACCAGCTGTGACGACTCACCAACACTGCCACCTCTGCACAGACCCTTTCAGGTGTGTGGAGGTGTCTAGTCTCTATGATAATAAAACCCCAACTGTGAGCTTCAGTGAAATTTTAATGGGTAAGGAAGGGGGGGCAGGGACCACAATTTGGGCACTTTTATTATGAATCTAGCTTAATTAAATTATACAAGTTCTGATGTCATTTCACAGCCACTCAAGGAATATCCATATACATTTTTACACTTTCGGGATTGCATTCTAATTTGAACACTGAAGTGATTTAACTACTCACACACACACAAAAAGAAGTCTTGACTTACAATTAATCTCCTGAAGCTCTCAACAGGAATGAATAGATTTAAATTTTCTGAAAAACTTCAAGAAATACCTAAGCCGTGCCCTACTCTTTGCAGAGAAAATGAGTGAGAAAATAAAGGACAAGTGGCAAAAAACAGATTTCTGTCACTGGCTTAAAAGTTGCCATTGAAAGTACCGTATGGAAACGTTCCAATGTCTTCACAGCATTTACAGTTAAGAAGCTCTATACATGCCCTCGGGTTTTTGTAGCATCTGATCATTTAGATGGCTGACAAGGCTTTAATTTTCTACAAAGAAAGGCAGCTAGCTGTTGATTCCAGGTCCCGAAAAGGAAACGTACAAGATGAGACTGGCACACCTTACGCCAGAAAACAAGGAAGCACCTGATGATCAAACGGGCACAGGAGCCAACTTGGAAGGGGCATCTACTGGCCAAACCTGGGGCAATGTGGAAATAAAAACTAATGACTTCAATGAATGAGAACAAATTAAATACACAAAACAAACAGCTTCGGAGGTGGCTCTGGCTCTGGCCCATCACTGTAAAATTGGAAAATAAGGGGAAAGAACCAGTGTGATCTCATCTGTCTTATATTTTAGGGAAACCAAGTCATTGATGAAGGAAAATTTCTCTTTAAAGAATTCCAACTACTGATGTAACTAGAATGACAGAATAGAAAGCTATCACTTTGCAATACCTAATGATATATTGGATCTGGGCAATACTTATCAATGTCTGCTAAAACCATTACATAAAATGTTGACAGGGAACTTTAAACATAGAACAATGAAGCAAACAGCATCTGAATCTGTTCATCAATCATAACATTAAAAGTGAGACAATCAGACATTATACACCTTCTGCTGTGATTCAACAGGAAGCACATACCACCTATGAAATATTGAGTCTAATAAAGCCTCTACATCTAACAATTTACAAAAAATGGGGGGTAGATGCCATCAGTCTAATGCAAAATGTAGCAAATCCTACACAGCAAATAATCTAATTTCTTCCATTTGAAAAACGGTATAAAAATTTGGAATGTAATTTATAGGTTAAAACAAGACTTAAAGAGACATTAAGCAAATGCAATGGCTGCCTCTCCAGGGAAACGTGAACACCAAGCATTACACGATGTGGCAGCCATGAAAAGGAGCGTCTCTGAGCTCCTACAGTTGTTAAGTGACAGTTTCAGCTCTTGTGATCTGACTGTGCCATGGTGTTGAGCTCAGGCCCCGCTTCCTACTGGCTGCTCCCAGCCAACAAGCAGCAGGGCAGGAACACAAAGGCAAGCCCGTTCCTGCAAGACGGGGTCTACTGGGAGAGGCCGCACCTTTGCCGTGAGGACTCTTACAGCCTTGCTCAAACTTTCTTTGAACTGCACCGTGGATGAAGACTTCCTGTTCAACAGCTCTTCCTGCTCTCCTTCACATCAGTCAGACCTATCCTGAGGTCTCCCAACCTCCCCTAGCTCCTGCCCCATTTTTCCTCACAAGTGTTTTCCCCCAGTATCTCTCTTGCAGGCCTGCCTCTCAGGAGAACCTGAGCTAAACAGATAGCATTACATTTGTTAGGTATGATAATACTGTGGTTATTGTTTACATCCTCACTATTAGAGATACATACTCCAGTATTTACAGGTTAAATGATAGAATGATTGAAATTTAACTTTAAAACATCCCAGCAAAAAGAAAAGAAAAAACAAGGAATAAGATCAGTAAGATGGATAATTATTTTCTGTACTTTTGTGAATAACTGAAAATGTCCATAGTAAGTGAAAAATACCTGACTAGTAATCCTCAAAACCATCAAGGTCATCAAAAACAAGTCCAAGAAACTCAAACTAAGAGGAACGTTAAGAAAACATGATTACTAAGTGCCATGTGTTATCTTTGATTGGATCTTAGACCAAAGTAAGGACAGTAGGGAAAAACGGATAAGGAATCTGAATCAAATATGGACTTCAGTAAATAATAATGTATCAATACTGGTTCATTAATTATGACAAATGCACCATACTAACGTAAGACGTCAGTAACAGGGCAAACTGGGTGTGAGTTATTCAAGTACTCTTTAAATCAGCAGTGTCCAACCTTTGTGTGGCTTCCCTGGGCCACACATAAAATACAGTTACACTAACAACAGCTGATGAGCTAAGGAAAAAAAAAAAGGTCACAAAACAATCTCATAATGTTTTAAGAATCTGTGTTGGGCCACATTCATAGCCATCCTGGGCCACAGGTTGGACATGCCTTCTTAAACTATGTTTGCAATAATTCATTAATCGAAAACTACTCTAAACGTTTAAGAAGCTTATTTAACTATCTCATCATATAAGAAAAAAATGATACCAAATTGATAAAAACAGACTTTAAATTTTTTCTTTATTCACTGGGAGGCAATATTGTGGCTTTCTCACTGATCAGTTATAGCTGAGAAACGTTACTGATTTTCTGAGATTACAGAGTATGTATGTATGTATGTATTTACTTATTTATTTATTTACTTATTTATTAATTACAGAGTATACTTTAAAGATTCAGTCTCCTCATGGACCACCTCAGTGTTCACACATGCAGAAACACAATAAAAACAAAACTTAACGCTGATGAAACATACATTTATGCGTTTCAATGGTTTCAAAATTTCACAAAAATGCATTATTGTTACCAAAAACCTTCAGGCAACAACAGAGATTGACCTCACAAGAAAAACAAAGATTTCATTCCAGCCTCTTGGACTTGAAGCCATTTGGGTTGCAGAGAGGATACTAATGGGTTTATGTCAAACTGCCAATACCCATACTGAGGCTTTCCCCGATACAATCTTTTTGCAATGTAAGCAACAATGAAAAGATTCATTTTTTTACAAGTGCATGTTATATTATTTATACAATGTTCAAAAAGACAGACCAAGATCTTCACTTAAAAACAGAAATGAATGATGCAAATGTGCAAGCTCTGACCTGCATCAGAATCACTTGAAGGGCTTGTTAAAACAGATGGCAGGGCCTGGCTCATTCAGGTGTTGGGTGGGGCCCGAGAATTTCTATTTCTAAACGAAGCCAAATCTACTAGCGTGGGGACAACACTTTGAGACCCGCTGGCAGAGTAGTTTATAGGACAATGATTATGTCATAAAAATGAGTATGTCATAGCATAAAGGCTTTGTCACTCTGGGCAAATTACCTTTCCGATCTGTATCTGGCCTAAGTTTTAAAGAATCAAATAAAACCAGTATTTAAAGCACTTAACATAATGACTGGCACATACGGCTACTGAATGTTTTTATGCTATACCAGGGGTGTCCAACATTTTGGCTTCCCTGGGCCACACTGGAAGAATTGTCCTGGGCCACACATAAACTACACTACACTAACAACAGCTGATAAGCAAAAAAGAAAAGGTACGTGCATAATTTTCATAATGTTTTAAGAAAGTTTATAAATTTGCGTTGGGCTGCAGTCAAAGCCATCCTCGACCACATGCAGCCCGCAGGTTGGACAAGCTTATGCTATTCTAAGGTTAGCGTTACACTCAAGTTGTTAACTGAGTCTTTATGCTTAGCTGTACCTCTTAAGTATACTAAGTGTTACTTTTAAGAGGTACTCTGAAGCCTCCTACCATCACCAATTTCCATTTCTGAAGTGTCCATTTATTCATCCCATTATAATTTTCACTGATTTAAATAGTAAATAATACAGCTAAAATGAAAATCAATAGTGTATTTTTACTTTAAATTAGTGATGTTCCTTATTTCCCTGAATCATCCACACGTGAAACTTTCAGTCTGCTATATAACGCTAATAAATTTCCAACTTTCTTAACACTGTATCAAATGAAATATATTCTTCCCAAAAATGATTTAAAGGTTCAACTGGGATTTCCTATGCCTTTGACTGATAGCCTTGTTTATACTTTTGTACTATAAGAATTAAAAAAATACTTTACAAAAAAAATTAGATACCCTTTCTATTAATTTTTCTTAAGTTGCTTCTATAAAACTAAAATGTCCACTGATGACATCATCAACCTTTGTTTAATCACAGTAAATAGTTCCCATTTTAAAGAAATGCAAATATTTCTCCAGAGAAAAGTCTGTAACATAAAGGTTGTGATATCACTGTCCATGTTCTATCTAAACAGGGATAGCAACCGGTATTATATGGATTAAGACTATAATTTGTACAGAATGTTCTTGTGCTTTAATGTGAAAAACATACGTAGCAGTCAAAACTCTTACTCAGCCTCTCTTTCACATATATAAAGTCCAATTTACCTTTCTTAACTGACTCATCTTAATTTTTTCATATTACTTAACTGACACCAAATAGCAAGCTTTTTCCTTGATTAAAAGTATCTTTGTTCAGTCACAGAAGGTTTTTTAAAGTAAGAGCAGAAGTGTGCATTTGGTCCAGTACTGAGGGAAGTTCTGCTTTCTAGCTTCCTATTTAACCTTATCTGGTTAACCATCAAAATAAAATGACTGGATTGTAAAAGATATTATATCTCTTTATCTCGTTAACATGAAGGCCCAACATTACATAAATTCTTTCTAAGAAGTTGACCAGGAATAAAATGTAACCTCTTGTAGAGGTGAAAGGAGAAACAAGAGACGCGAGATTAAGGAAATATGTGGGTATTTAAAGCTTCTGATAGAATGTGTGCACACACTGAGTGAATCCAGAATTTAAAAAAAAAAGAGAGATTTGATGAAGTCTAAGATAAATGGCTCCAGTTCCAATTAAGACTAGGAGACCTTGCAAATTTTTTCAATAGGCTTGTTCCAATAATGGAGTAAGTCCTTATAAAAGGACTTGAGACATTATCTAAACAGTCTGACTGAAGGATGCTTGTTCACTTGTTAGACATGTATGACATTACTGAAAAGATTAATTTAGAGTTCCAGAAGTAAAGAAGACTGATTAGCTTGTGCAGGTGTATGAAGAATGACGTTACCAAAGGTTATGTAAACCATTTACTAAAAAAACAAAGACTGGATTTTTACATTCTTAGACTCCTACTTATCTTTTTCCAACTATGAAGGAACTAGAATTCTTTGAACACTATCAGTTGATAACAGTTACAATTTTGAATAAAGAATTACGTAGTTTTACAACAGAGACAATTAAAATTTTCACTCAGGTTGAACATGTGTACACTTCTCACTTATTCAAGCAGTCTCAGCATTAATGTATTCAGATCTTATCAACACACTATTATTTTTTAAAACATTTCTTCTACAGTACTATACAGAAGATTTTAAACTACTGCATACTGTTTCAATAAGAGGCACATAAATTAATTAGAATATTAGCATTAGGGAGTTCCCTGATGGTGTAGTGGCTTAAGGCTTCGGCGCTGGCGCTGTCAGCGCTGCGGCCTGGGTTCGATTCCCAGTCAGGGAGCTACCCACATACCAAAAAGAAAAAGAAAAAAAAAAAAAAAAAAAGAATATTAGCATTATCCTTTGACCTCAGAAGTAAAACTTATGGTCAGGGTTTTACTGATAGTACAAGGAGGAAACAATTAACCCATGTTAAAAAATAAATGAGGGGGTTTCCCAGGTGGTGTAGTGGCTGGGCTTCGGTGCTCTCACTGACGCAGCTTGGGTTCAATCCCCGCTCAGGGAACCAATGAAAAAAACAAAACAAAACAAAAAATAAATAAATGAAAATTGACATTTTTTTTTCTGGGTATTATCTTACATGCAAAGCAGGTTAAAAGCGAACCAAGTTAACTACTCTACAACCAAAACCCATGGAATGGAAATTTTGAAAGCAGTCTATACAATACTAACGTGATCAATAAATTATTGAGATGTTTTTCTACAAATACTTGGATTATCTGAATTAGCTGATTTTTCAACAGTATATTTTAGCTTTCATATGGTCTTTGCTATCTTAGCAGCAGCCATCAGATACTTAGGAAAACCCTGAGTAGCAAAGCCACATCTCTCAAGAAACACATTCACATAAAAATAAAAAAAATAAAAATAAAGAAACATGTTCACCAGAAAAATAAGCACATATTAGGTATCCAGAGGGGTAAACAAAACCAAACCAGCACATAATAAATGTCCATCAAGTGATCATCACTAACTTCTACTAATATCAAAGTAACTGCTCATATATGAATGATTTATTAGACTTAAATACTGAAAAACAAACCAGTAATCAATAATATATAAAGAAAAACTAACTTAAAATCATTAATTGAAGACCATCAAGTTTAGTGTATCTGACACGCAATGAATTCTTACTTCATTACTGCTACAAATTCCTTTAAAATGGTCTTTTCGTAATGCATAATTAAATATACTAAGATACGCCCCAAAATGCAGATCTTTCACCCCACCACTCAGTAAATACTGCCGCAAATGAGCCCTATTAACTAACTAGACCTAAAAGATAATGACTGAATAATTAATACAAAAAAAAAAATACTTTTGAGTGAACAACTCAGTTAATAGTACTTAAGACTGCACAATGTGTGCTGACTCATACTACACAGACTGCACACTGCCAGGTGAAAGGGTGGGTCCAGGTCCATTTTTTTTAAACTTCTCTAATATCTGTAATTATATACTCAGTTGACTAATAAATACTTCACTGAAAGAATAGGCATGAAAATTTAATGTAACCCCCTCATCCACAGTCTTCTCACATACTCACACATAATTATTTTAGGGACGGGATTATGACTTTAAGATGTGATGAGATTCAAACTAAGTAAAATAAAAAAATATGCACCCTCAGGATTTCTTGGGTAATGGTTCAAGTCTTTACACTGAAAATGAAACAACTAACTTCTATTCATCACTGAGAAACTTATCAGCATGGGGAAGGGTCTTTGTGGAGGGACCTGATGAGCCAAATGTCCATTGTCTATCAGTATTATGCTTTCAGTTTAACAGAACAACAAAACAAATGTGTCACTAGTTCTAAGTAATATAAATTAGAATCCTAGTCAATGGGATGTCCTTTATTAATAAGAGTGAGTATAGTTCTAATGCAAAAGAAGTTTACTGTTACACATTAGGAATGGTTGAGATATGGTAACAGAATTTACAGTACTGAGTCTGATTAACGTGTTATTTTAAAGTTCCCCCTAATGAAAAGCTGATTTGGTTTCTTATGTTACAAGATAAAAATATATGCCTGGATCTTTAACAGATTATTAACATAGGCATGAACATTTATTAAGTAAGTGCCAACACTGCATGGAACTTACTAGGCACTGATTCAACTCCATATAACTACAAAAAAGATGAAGACGATGACCACTGTACATGTAAATATTGTCTAGGACATCAAACCAATTATCAAACCCAACGTCTTCCCTATTTTGTCTTACGGCATTGAACATAATGGACGTGCCTGATACACTGACTTGTATTCTATTCAGTAAAGTATTAGTGAACACAAAATCTTGCATTTTAATTTCTAATTATAAAAATCCAGATTAACCCAGAAAACATAAAACATGTGTACTTGAGATAGGTTGTTTTTTTCTTCCTGAGGTGGGTTTCTTAATGTAAAAGTACATATACACTGCTTATACCAAAATTAAGAAGTTACTTAAAAAAATACATTGCTGCATGTATCAGCCCCGATACTTAATTTTGTTTTAAACTACTTGAGCAAAGGTGACACTGCTAATCTACTGCAGAAATATATACCTCAAAGCCTTCCTTTTTCCCTTTAAAGGTACTGTAGTACAATAAAATTAATGAAGAGCAATGAAATAGAGAATACTTCAGCAATTCACGAGTTAATGCACATCAGAAATCAGGGAGACAAGTCACATTCATTTTAGTTAATAACCTTATTGTTTTGAAAATAATATCATAAACACATCAGAACTTTGGATATGCTTTATTATGCCACAAATTCCCAGGAAATAGAAGAAATATTTCTAAATAGGACTACTATTTCACAAATACCAGCACTTTATTGACAACAGCCAAGTTTTGTAAGATAGTGCACATGTATTTAAGTTACCTTTTTAAAACCTCAACACTTTTTCTAAAATTTAAAGAGATACTGTAGCAGATCCAATTTTGTTTTTCAACATTCAGTATAAAAATCTACGTGTGATATAAATACGTATTGAAGGATGGAGGAAGTGCATGTGAAAGCTTCGCCGAAGTTGTCAGGCACTGTATTTGCACTAGGTACTACTACTGGGTGCAGGATCATTGTTGGAAATGTTCCTGATAAACCAAAGGAAAGGAAAAAATTTAAAGCAGCTCAGTCTTTAAAAAGGTATTAAAAAATGGAATAATTTTAAAAAGGGAAATGGAATATTCCTTTATCTATGTATGGATTAAATATAAAATTCAAAATACTTCTTGTACTGAAAAACCCATACCCTCGTGTATTTTAAGGCTGGACGCTGGCATTTGGATACTAACAGCATTTTCACAGTATCCAAAGTATCCATGGGAAGCTAGGCAATTTCTGCTACATTCCCAAGGGTAACCAAAGGGAGATGAGTGCCTCACAGCCAAAGACAAACCATTTTTTGTGTGGGTAAGTTGGTCACTGTGTTTCCATGCTGGGTAATATTCTCCAAAAAGGATGCCCTTAGGCAGGGATTCTACAAATGTATCAAGTTTAGTAATCTAACATTGAACTTTAGGGTAAAAAAAAAGTTACACACACACACACACACACACAAACTTCCTCAGAGACCAGGTTAATTATTAAATAAACTAAAAGGAGTAAAATGCTGGTAGCTAAAATTACGTTATTTCCAGAGGCTCCAATGAAAGGTATAGAAGAGAAGAGGCAAAAGCAGCCGTTTCCAAACCTAGGTTACGGTCAGTGTCATCAGAGGGTGTGCTTTAAAACTTCCGTCCAGCGTCTCAACCTAAACCTGCGCAGAAACTACAGCCAGGAAACTCCTTCAAAGCATACCCAAGTGATTCTGACGATCACACAAGGTTGGAACTTCTGAAGCGGAAAGGGGTGCGGGGTGGGGAGCAATCCAGGTAGTTGTGGAGAGTTTTAGAATTCAGCATCTGATTTTTACCATTTACTTTACATTTTTCCATCTGTCTTGCTTTCCTTATTTTTCATAATAGTAAATAATGAAGGGGATTGGCAAGTGAGGAAAAAGAATCGGGGGGGGTGTGCTCAAAATGGATTATTTTACTATGTTCAAGCCACAGATGTACATTAACTGGATAAAACAATATGAAATGATATGAGTATACTGTGTGAGATTCAACTGTCAGGCTGACATTTCTTTCATGTATTTTAAAAGAGGGGTTAACTTACTCAGCATGAACATGTAATATAAAACAACTCTAAACACTAATGATATTTAACAGAAAAGAAAAACTTGTATAATTCTTCAAAATAATTCTTTTTTTAAAAAATCCACCATTAGGAAGACAATCCCTTAAATTTGAGGTAGGGCAAAAATTCTCTGAATGAGAACAACTGTGTCAGTATTATTCTCCAAGTTAGAAATGAAACAATCTATTTAAGTACTATTTCTGTTTATGTACTCTTGTAATGTAAGTATAAATGTTTTAAGTGTGGATAAATATTTTGTTTCTGATTTTAATACATATAATTAAAAACACGAATTTTTTTGTTATACACTGAAATTGTACACACTCTCCAGGCTTGATGAATAAACAACTTTTTAAATATCTCATGTAAGCCTTGGAATAACAGAAAAGGTAGTACCTACATAAGAAATTTTACATTAAAATTATAATTGTATGTTTTTCAGAAGTTAAAGTGATTTTAATTTTTTTCAATATTCAAATACAAAATAGTATATTTTAATTTACTATAGCACAGTTCAAGTATTGTCTTAAATTTTATATGTAGGCCACTAATACATGATATTAAGTGATTTTTTATAATAGCTTTCCTTTTTAAACATGACCATATACAAAATAGTGTGATTCTGTATAACTCTAAATTGCTTAGAATAAGTTGAAAGAATAAATGACAGTACACAAAGACCTTTATGAGGAAATCATCAACACATAAAAGGTTACATATATCAGTAATAAGGCATTTGCAGGTAATTCCCTAAAAGTATTCGAATTCATGTAAACAAAGACTATGTACAAGGTCTGACAATTAAGCTCGCGAACTCATGCTAGAAAAAGTGCTACATAACCTCATTGCTGAGTATCACTACGGTCACCTTCGAAGTACTCCCCTTGGGAAGCTGTGCAACGACACCAGCGCCTAGTCCACTCTGCAAAGCAATTTTGGAACTTTTTCTGGAATGGCTATCAAAGCAATCGTTATATGACCCTGAATGTCATCAAATGTCTTCCTTTAAATATTTCCTTTATCTTTGGGTAAAGAAAAAAAGTCACTGGGACCAGAGTAGGGAGGGTGTTCCAATACAGTTTTTTGTGTACTGGCTAACAACTCCCTCACAGACAGTGCCCTGTGAGCTGGTGCATTGTCGAGATGCAAGAGACATGAGTTGTTGGCGAAAAGTTCAGGTCATTTTTGTCTCTTTCACGCAGGCTTTTCAGCAGTTCCAAATAGTAAACTTGGTTGACTGTTTGTCCAGTTGGTACAAATTCTTAATGAACAATCCCTCTGATAGCAAAAAAGGTTAGCAACATCGTTTATGACCCTTGATTTGGATTGATGGAACTTTTTTGCTCATGGAGAACTGGCTGACTTCCATTGTGTACTTTGAAGCTTTGTTTCAGGGTCATATTGGTACACCCATGTGTCATCACCAGTGATGATACAACCCAAATCGTCTTGCCTCTCCAAAAGGTCTTGGCAAACTTGTACCCTTTTGCTTTAGTTCATTGGTGAGCTCCATTTTTGCACACACCTTTCCCATGCCAAGATTTTCAGCTAAGATTTTCCTGTTTCTCTATCAATGTTTGCTTGGCCTCCTACACTTCTTAGTCAGCTGATGATTTTGACGCAAAATTTGATGAATTTTTGCAATGCTCGTTACTGGCCACCCAGACCTCTCTTCATCAGTGACGCTTTCTCTCCCCTCAGAAAAACGTTTAATCCATTTGTACACTGCGATTTTCTTCATGGCATTATCCCCATAAACTTGGACTAACATGTCCTTGATTTCACTTCTGCTCTTGCCAAGTTTAACAAGAAATTTAATGTTTGTTCATTGCTCTAATTCAAGTTCCGACATTCTTGCAACAGCACACAAAAACCACACAACAATGAACACTCAGCAAGACACGCCACACGTAGACATGAACACAGCGGTGAGACACAGATGTACCAAGGCTGTGAAACTTCACTGAGCTGTCTGTACAGGGGCTGCCAATGTAAGCACGCAGTGGCAAGTTCACGAACTTAATCGTCAGACCTCATATATTCCTTTAGGGAGAAAATGCACTACCATAGATAAAATATATTTAAATGGTTGTGACTTTAAACCATATATTATTTGAATACCACACAAAACCAAAAGACGAATAACCTACCATTTTAATAACTGAAAGATGTTACTTATTTGTGAAATAACAGGTAGATACTGTTTTGAAACTAATAATGAACAAGAAATATTTTGAAAATAAACATCCACTGTTTTCTAGAAATAAATATACATACTTAATGTATTGCAGCATAGGAATATTGTCCTAGCATTAGCCATAACATTCAATCAGTAGTTTTAAAATATTTTTTTCCACATGGAGCCTTGAATCTTCTACCTTGTTAGCTGCCCAACAACTTTCAAAAGAGTTTTATTCTCCTGCTTTAGTTGTTCATTTTCATCTTCTATGTCATCTAGGTCCTTAAGGAAAACAGAAAGAAAAATAATATCTGAGTTTTAAAAATACTTTAAAATATTCTAAAGGTGATTAAAAACACATAAAAAATACACATTCAAAGATAATTCTCACGAGCAATTGATCTGGAAATGAGGGCAAGTTCCCAAACAACCGCAAAGGGAGCTCCACCTAAAGGCGCCGCCGCCGCCGGACTCGTTTGCATTTTTACCGAAATGCGAGCCAACTCCTGCCAGATCTTTCAGTTTTGTAAGAAGTCAGAAATCAGAATTCTTTAATTGTGAGTCTTCCAATATGTAAATAACTTAAGTTTTTATTTAAAAACAAAACCCCTTTTCCTCAAACTGAGGTCTAAACAAAATACATATATGCAGGTAATAGGAAGTTCAGGGCCTCACATTGCAACCGTGTTATCAAATTATGCATCAAGAAAATCCAGGTGTAAGTTCTGTTGTACCCCTACCACCTTGGGTAGTATTTTTGTTGTAAGTGTGCCTGTTGTGGGATGAGAATCTGAGGAAGTGATAGCACTGAGACATACAGGAAAAAGATCTGAGGCATACAGAGTCGATCTAGTTCGACTTATATATTAGCCTTTTCTACGACGTTTTGTTTGAGGGAGAAGTTTTTAGAACTTAAAAGAAAAAACTTGAAAGTCACTAAAACTAGGTAATCATCCTCCAACTTTAAAGCGATGTGATTCTAGCTCCAATTTTCCCTATGTTAATCCTAGTGTAACATACAGCCACTTGGTAAATATGAAGACAGTCTGCTGTTACGTTTCAGTCAGAAAAAAACATCATTTCAACGCAGACTACTGCTGTTTGGAACAGCAGACATTTATAGATGTAGCCTTGCAATTCAAAATACTAAAACTTGGGAGTACGTGTGCTATTGGATAGCAGCATTCTGTTAAATTTAGCAGAGCGTCTGGACAATTAAATAATTTTAAAATGTACAAAAACAGAATTGCATTTATTCACAGAGTAAATGATGTCGAAAAACTAATCTTTTGAAAACAACAATAAAGATACAAGATTCCTACAATCACTACAACGGAGACCTACCTATGATTTAGAATTAAATGGTAAAATACATTCATGTGTCATTACTAGATCATAAACTCTGTAAGTGCAGGTGTATAATAATAATAATAATTTTATTATTCCCTTTAATGCACACAGTACTAAGGCAGTGCTAATACATCATCATCAAAAATATCAGCAGATTTTTTTCCCAGCCAGGGAGCTACCCACATACCAAAAAGCAAAAACCAGCAGATTTTATTACACTATTGTTCAGAACCAAGAGAGAACACCCATGTTTTGAACCACGATGAGCAGTCTATAAGAATGGAGGGGCGTATTGAGAATCAGGACCCCTGACCACCCGAGGTCAAATGCTGGCTCAGTTGATTACTGTGTGATGACCACATAGTGCCTTGAGAAACCTAAACTCTGAGTATTAGTGTCCCCATCTGTACCTACAGTTAAAGCTTCAGAGATGTATGATTCTGCACATAAAACCTCTCTATTTTCTTTTCTTCCATTGTCTGAGTTAAAACTGGATTGGGGATCTGTATCTTTTTTCCCTGAAGCAAACACTTCTTTCCTCCATCTTACCTGAAGTTTTCTAAAAGTAAAACTATGGCATCTCTTCTCTCACTATGACCTATGTATGGTCCAGCATTAACACCTGCTTTTTAAGCAGAAAGCAAACTCTAGGGTGGAAAGTAAAAAACGAGTAATTGTAAGAGAGAATTTGGGGTAAGGCTAACAAACCTAAAGTTGGGAGTGAGTATGAATAATCAAAGAAAAAAATGTGGTGAAAATATTAATATTTTAATAATAATAATGGCAAGAAAGTAGCAACTGTAATTCTTCATCTGAGCAACTCTTTGCCAATGCCCCTGTATGTGCCATGGTGAGCAAGCTACCTCTCAGCTCCAGACTCCAGCAAAACAGCACAAATCCATTCATCAGTCCATTCCCCAAAGGAATATTAAGTGAATGCAACGATAATTGGCCAGAGGAAATCAGTTTAAAAAATGAAAGACAAATGACTACCTTATGAACAAAAGAATGAACTCAGTAACAAAATAAAACAGTGTCTTCATCTTTATGTATTTTTATCAATTACCAGAAAAAAGGAAACCATAAAACTTAAATATATAAATACTCACTCTATTTAACAAATCGATTTCCTCTTGCAGTTTTCCAATCATTTCCTCTTTATCTTGCATCAATCTCACAAGTCTTAAATTTTCTTGTCTTTCTCTTAATATTTCCTGGTAGACAGAATTACAGAGTTGCGTTAACTGCAAAGTAATTGGTTGTTCATAATCTTAAGTGACATACAGCTGCCAAGTTTAGCGAGGCCCCTCCTATGTGAAAATTCCCAGTGTCTTTCTTACGTGACGTGATGAGGGGAAGAAGAGCCCATCCCAGAAAAGAAACCAGAGAATGAGAGGACTGCAGGAGCAGTACAGTATGTGTCTGATTCAATCTATGTGTTTAACCAATACTACTACTCAATGACCTATACCCTTTTTAGCTTATCGCCACCATTAATGATGAAATATTTTTAATGGATAATATCCTGTTTGAGGAAATTCAATTTTTCATTAAAAGTACAAAATTTAAGAAAATCAAAACCACTTGTTGTACACCTAAAATAAAAATATTGTATGTTAACTGTAATTGGAAAATTAATTTTTTAATTTTTTTAAAAAAGAAAAGGAGATGGCTCTATGAAAAAGTCTAAACAGAAAGAAACATAATGGTCCTCAATTTTACTTCTGGCTCTGATACAGTTAACTAATACTGAACAAAATGAGTGAACTGAATTACATTATTTAAAACAATGTAAAACACCTTTTCTAAAGAAACCTTATTTAGAACCCAGGGCCTTCGGCTGGGTCAGCCACCTCAGGGACAAAAGAGAAGCAGAACTGAAACAGTCTTGCCCAGAACATGGCTCCTTTCCTACTAACCCTCAGAGAAATCAGCCTCCTTCATCAGCTGCAAGTCAACCTAAACCCTTGGGGAACTTTAACAGCCATTTGGAAGAACCCCCTTGAAACCTGCTGAACTATGTACTTCTTAAAGTTTTCCATTCAGACCCACAGAAATGAGTAAGAAAGGTCTGGTGTGAACTAAAAATAATCATGTTACAAAAAGAAAGCTTTTAATATTAAATATCTAGTAAAAACAATCTTTATATCACAGGGAATAATTTCAATTCAGCAAAACAAAACATTTTCAACCATCAGAAAGTAACTCAATACAATTAACCACTTCAGAGGCTGAATGTCTACAGAACAAACATGAGACCCCACAGTTAATAAATTTATGACGATACTTATTTGAGTTGTTCTCGAAGATACTACTAAACAAGTTTACTCTTAAAATTGGTCTCAGGCATACAATCCTACAGTGCATTGTCAATTTGATGTATAATCAGTTCACCACCTAATGTGACTTCTCTTTCCTAAAATTGTTTCAAACACCAAAGACTGCTCTAGGCTCCAATTCAGAACCTAAAAAAAGTCTACAAATGGCGATTTGCACAGATTACATAATATACTTACAGTAGTAGTACATATTGCCAGCACAGACTTCTAAGCATTTCAAAGGCAAAAACTATTTTTATTATATTAGAGATACCAGTTGGCAGAATCCATTAAACACGAAGGAATACAAGAACTGGCTCTTTCTAAAAGTTTTAACATCAACAGAACTGGACAGCAAAATATTAAGGAAATCAGAAAATGTCTAGCCACAATACATCTAAAAAACACACTTAAGGGAGCGCCCTGGTGGGGCAGTGGCTAAGGCTTCAGCGCTGTCAACGCCGCGGCCTGGGTTCGATTCCCAGCCAGGGAACTGCCCACATTTAAAAAAATAATAATAAGATAAAATATATTTTTACACACACACACACTCTTAAGACAGTGATTCAAAGTACTGTTTGACTTTATATTAAAATACCAATGAACACTAATGATTAATTTCTTCAATTACTGACCTCATCCTTTTCCTTTTTTTGGCACTTTCTCACCCCTACACATTTCAATTTATTTTTCTCTCTCTGCTGCTATGAAAGTTAAACAAGTAATACAAATGTTATCTTAATTGTTTCAACCTTAAATAATTTATAATTCATACCTTCTCAAGATCTTCAATTTTCTTTTCCAACGTGCTACTTGAGGCCAAATTACCTGCAGCATTTGTATCCCTGCCGTGTCTGCTGAGCCCACTCCTGTCTGTGCGGGGATATCTACTTGAGACATCTTCTTCAGAGGCAGTAGTTGTGCTATGAAATAAAAATATGTATTTTACAAAAATACCTACTTATACTCATCCAGAAGAATGCCAAGAATATTTTCTAGGGAGCTCCCTGGTGGTGTAGTGGCTAAGGCTTCGGTGGTGTCAATGATGCGGCCTGGGTTCGATTCCCAGCCAGGGAGCTACCCACATACATACATATGTACGTACATAAAAATAAAATTTAAAAAAAAGAATTATTTTCTATACACAACAGATTACCTTTCCCCTGAGGATACATGGTTATAGTAGCCAACTTATTTATAACTACAGAAGTTAATAATTATTCCAACACCATGAAAAACACTCATTAGTTCTTCTAATACCTACTGAGTAAGCTGCTAAGTACCAGACACTGTTCTGGGTACTGAAGATGGAACAGCAAACAGGCATGGACTCTGCCCTTCAGAGCTTCCAGTTTAACAGAGAATATAACCAATTACAATAAAGCAAGACGACCAACAGGATATGGTAAGTGTAGGTACTATGAGAACATGATGGGGACCTCATGTAAACTGTCTGTGGAGAACCACTTTCCTTTTCTTTCTTCCTTCTTGAATTCCAATTCATCATGGATCAAACACACTACTGGAAAAATCAAAGTATAAAAGGCCATGCAAAACACAAGTCCAAATGTTTTATTAGATTCAAAGCCATAAAATTATATTTCAAGATAAACAAACAAACTGCACATTTTTCATTGGAAGTATGCATAGAGGCAATTAGTTATAGAAGACAGCTATCAAACTAGTAAGTGATTTGAAATGCTTGACTAGATGGCAGCTGGTTTCCATAGAGCAAATGACATAGCAACCAAGACAGACGCTGCAGTGTCTGCTCTTCCTTAATCTCAGAAGTGACATACCATCACATCAACCCTGTGTTGCAATGTGGAGAGGGATTACACAAAGTGTAAATAGGGCTTCCTGGGGCTCTCCTGGAGGCTGGCTACCACACTTGCTAACTTACCTAAACTAGGTTGGACTGATAATGCTTCTCACAAAGGAATAAGGTGTATTTATATTACATCTAGGTTTGGTTTAAATAGCACTCATAACAGAGAAACTAGTTCCACAGATGCATGCTAATAGGAACAAAAGAGATTTTAAAGCCATTTCAGCAAGCTCAAGGCACTCATTTTTAACTTTTACTCCAAATGCAGAAAATGATGCTTTTCAAAATTTGTATTCAATCTTTCATGAGTATTTAGTTCCAATCATTTACCCATCAAAGTTATAGTTAAATCTAAAATAACTTTTGGTGGAAAAAATGGATTCCTGATTTATTTATTTCCTATGCATGGATTTCCTTTCGAGAGAAAATAAAATTAAAATTTTAAGCATCTTATCAAAGTTGTAATATATTGGATCATACCATTTTGAAAATGTGTCATACCTAAAATTATGACCAACTTTACTGGTAACTGTTACTACATTGTGGAATCCATCATAACAATTTGTAGAACTTCCCTCCAAATTTTTAACATTCATTTCCGTCCTTTGATCTCATATAAGAATGAAAACATCTGACATTCCTTCATTGAATGGAAGACTAAGATTTAAAAAAAAAAAAAAAAGAAGAAGAAGCTATCAGAGAAATAAGTCTAATTCACATATTTAAAAAGCTGGAGACCAAACGGGTTTCCTTTTTTTTTTTTTTTTTTTTTCCCCTGAATCACCATGTGTTCACCGATCTGGAAACTCTCTGAACCCTATCCTTTTGCATTTTTTTTTTTTTTGTATGTGGGTAGTTCCCCGGCTGGGAATCGAACACAGGCTGCAGTGCTGACAGCGCCAGCACCGAAGTCTTAAGCCACTACATCACCAGGGAACTCCCCAAATGGGTTTCTTAACTTGCAAAGACACTAAGAGTTCATCCCATAGTTTAAATACTTTTGTCTGAAAATTTCCCATTGAAAATTACTGTTTATGTAAGCATATGGTTAACAGCTGATCGGTTGACCTTCCAAATTATCGTTTACTTTTTTAAATCTCAAACTTAACACATTAGTGTTTAAGTAATTCAAACTTTTAGTGAACCACTCTTAATTTAACTGATATAACAAGTATACTGTTTAGTTCAGTTGCTATAGCAAGACTTTCTCAATGACAGAAGCAGGACATTAATTTACATTCTGGCACAAGTTCCAGCATGTTTTTCCTGTTACTGTCTCTTCATAATCAGAACATATTCCTACAAAGGAAAGCAACACTCTAAACTGCATTTATTGGTTTGTTAACCCTTCAAAGTTTTGTATGCTTCAGAGCAAGCTGTGTGTGTCAGCACGTAAGTTAAAAAAACTATATTCTTCCTTCATATCACCATCATGTTAGCAAAATTAATGTTCATCAAATTTTAAGAAAAATTCCTTTGGTGTCATATTTAACTAAGAATTTGTGGGAGCTCCCTGGTGGTGTAGTGGCTTAAGGCTTCAGCGTTGGCGTTGTCAGCGCTGCGGCCTGGGTTCAATTCCCAGTCAGGGAGCTACCCACATACCAAAAAGCAAAAAAAAAAAACAAAGACTTGCTAAGAATTTGTTTTCTGTATCACTAAATTGTTCCTAAATATATCAAGCTATGGTACTGCTGAAAAGTATTTTATGAACTACCTACTTTGGTATAGAATCATCTAGCATCCCCCAGCAAACATCTTTTGTCCTGTCATTTGTATGTAGTTGTTAAATGTTAGCAAACAGAAGTGAGAGTTTAAAAGAAACTCAAAGCACTAATGATTACATATGAAATCCTGAAGATCTGCTTGTGTCAGCTTCTTAACTGTAATATTCTTTTTTTCAAATAATGCGATTGTGGTTACAAACATATTTATGTCATGTCTATTTTAAATGCCACTTACCATTTTTATGATTTTATTGTTTTAGTAAGGAGTACATTACTGCAAAAAAAATTTCACTGTGGGTTTAGCACTTTCCCATCAATTATGGCTAAAAATTAAACTCAGTATAGAAGGGATAATGCATCCCCAACGAAACTAGTACAAAATCTTTCGCTCTTTATCTTTTAGAAATTATTTTAATCATCATTTGGTTTACTACTACTGTCACATTCAGAAAAGGTATACCTTTTCTTATCAAAAACCATCAATTAAAGGTTTTTAATCTTAAATAATTAGGGTTAAAATTCAGAATATAAATTTTACTCTTGGGATACAAATAATACCAAACCAAGGCAGAAATTGAAAAGAATGAAAAAGATTTTTACTTTTTATTTATTTGCTTTATTTATTTTAAAAATTATTTTATTCATGAAACAAGAATAATTCTAAGTAAATTTGACACAATTTTTAAAGTAAATAAACCTTTACATTTTTATCAGTTCTTACACATTTTTGGTTATAAATACTAATATAAAAATAACACATGTACAGAATACATACACACTCTTCTCAAGCTCACATGGTACATTCACCAAAATAAACCATATTTTAGACCATAAAACACACTTTCACAGATTTAAAAGAATAAAAATCACACAATGTCTGCTCTCAGACCACAACAGGATTAAAACTAGAAACCAGTAATAGAAAACATAACTGGAAAATCTTAAAATGACATGGGAATTATAGACAACACACTTGTAAATTATGTATAGATCAAAGAAAAAAACCTCAAGAGAAATTAAACAATATTTTAAATAAATAAAAATGAACCCACAACTTAAAGTTTGTGGGATTCCATAAAAGCAGTGCTTAGAGTGAAATTTCTAGCACTGAATGCATATATTAGAAAACAAGAAAGATCTGAAATCAATACTCTTAAGTTTCCATCTTAGGAAACCAGAAAAGGAAATTAAATCTAAATTAAGCCAAAGAAATGAAATACATCATAATAATTAGAGCAGAAATCAGTGAAATTGAAAACAGAAAACCAATATAGAAAATCAATTAAACCAAGAGCCATTTCTTTGAAAAGATGAGTACAATCACGAAGCCTCTAGCCAGGCCAACTAAGAAAAAGGGAGGACACAGACTTCAGCTACATGCCATGGTGGAAAAACCAAAACAATGGAGAGAGCAGGAACATCGGTAGTTGCCAGGGACTGGGGGAGAGGGGATGAGGTAGGAATGAACAGGTGAAGCACAGAGCACTCTTAGGGCAGTGAAACTACTCTGTATGCTACCATAATGGTGGATACATATCATTGCATGTTGGTCCAAACCCATAGAATGTACAACACCAACAGTGAACTGTAAACTACACCCTTTGAGGATTATGATGTGTCAATGTAAGTTCATCAACTGTAACAAATGTAACTCTCTGCTGGGAAATGCTGATAATGGGGGAAGCTGTGCACAGGTGACTGCGTGGGGTATATGGGATGTCCCTATACTTTCCCCTCCATTTTGCTGTGAACTTTAGACTGCCCTAAAAAATTAAATTAAAAAAAAAAATTGCACATGCACCATGGCACTTGGACTAGTCACTATCCTGTTCAGAAAGGAGTCCACTGGTCATGCACGCGGATGTGATGATGACATGTTAAAATACAATTCACATTTACTCTCGAGCTCTGTTCTTATCTAGTCATGGATTGGTAACAAACAGTTCAAGGATCACACTTTGAGTGGCAGTTACGCTAGGGAATGTTTAAACTCAGACTTAAAAGAGAAATAAGAACGTGCAAATAACTAGAAACAAAGAGTAAGTGCCGTGTTTGAGAAGCAGAAAAGTCCAACATGGCTAAAGCATGAAACGCAAACACAGCTATAGGATGTGGCCCTGGAAGAGCAAGCAGGAAACCTGAAAGCCATTTTATACAAGAATTACACAACGCCCTCCAAATGTTACTCATTTCATACCCATTGTGTATACTTACCTACAATTTTATAATATAATTTACAATACCCATATTACAAGTATATATTATATATAATTATACAAATGTGACATACATTACATACATAAATCAATGATTTACAATATATTATTAAAATAAATATCTGTATCACAAAAAACAGAACATAAAGGGATAAGAATTTAAAATCTGTTTTAATTATTTATGGTATACATTTTTCTTTTCACAAATGTTGACTATAGTATTTTTAATGAAATTATAATTGAATATGCTTCGTCCCTTTTTAGGATCTTATTTTAATACACTGTGACACAGAAATTCAGAGAACTAGCTCTGAGATCAATTTGAGTATTTGATTTTACGGCTATCAGAGCAAAAAGAGATGCCTCACAATAAGAATTAAAATGTTTTAAAGTTCCACTTAAAATTCCAAAAGAATTTATGAGAACAAATATGATTTTGTGTATCTCAATTATGTTATCATCTTCATACTTATATACTTGGTATGATATTCTCCTCAAATTCCAGACTTACCCATTTTGTAACTACTGTTAAACTAGATGATTCATAAATCCATATCGTGTGACATTCAGGAAATGAACAAACAAAGCATGCTCAGGATACCTCTAGTACCAAATGATGATCTGACATATAGAACAAGGGAGTAATGCGTAAACAGAACACAGTGCTAACTACCAAGTACAAATGTCTTAGTATTTTTTAGATTAAAAGGTAAATGTAAATACAAGTTTTAATCTTTTCATCCTGCATCCTAACATCATTTTATGCATCACTCTACCTTTAAGACTAGTGCAGACAGACATCAGTTAAGGGTCATGGGAAGCCAGTAAAGCAGGGAAAGTGACGATCATTTCAACAAAATCCCCTGGAGATGAGCAGACTGGAGGCGGGAGGCCAGTTTATCTATGGTAAGAGATGACAGTGTCCTAGATCGGTGTGTATTAGGTCTGTAAGGAATATTGCTGTAACAGTGAATAACTGTGTTACTTGATCTTATTGCCAAATTTAGCTCTGTTTACGCTAAAAACAGAGATGTTTTTAACCTATTTTGAGGGCCGGATATGCAAAATACCCAGAATAAAAGATTGTTTCATTAACTCCAAAAAGTTTGTAACATTCAAATGTTAACACAAATCTCTAACTAATATGATTTTAAAAAGAATCCCCCTCTGGCTTTAGCTACAAAAACACAGAAAATTAAAAAGAATAAACAGTATCATCAAAGATAAATATAGAATCATTTACTCAAAGTTTTCCCCTCTCTGGGAATTTTAACATTTTCTGTGGAAAAGACTAGGAGGCGTTATGTGGGGGGACTAAAACACTTATTCTAGAAGTATCATGAGAACAAGATTGGAAGCATTATGAGATTAGAGCTGGAGGAATTTTCCATTAAAACAGGTATTTTAAAGTGTAGCAATGAAAAGAAATATAAGACTCATGAGTAAAATCCTACTTTTAGAATGGATATCAAGTATTTAGAAATAGTGGATAAATCATTCCTAAGTAACCAACAAGTAAGTACATGCTTGGCCTCATATTTTTAATATGGTTCCCTCCCTTATTCTCCACCACCCCCACCCCACCCCCACCATGCTTCCCCACTCCTCAAAATAGCCCCTTACTCTGTGCAGGTCTTCTCTCCTTCCTTTAAATAAATACACACACAGCAACAAGTGAAGATCAAAATCAATTCCCAGACTCTTTATTAACTTTGTAATACTATTTACTGTAGAAAACGAAAAATATAAATCATTATCTCCAGTAATCCCACCAACCCAGAGATAACTGCCAATACATTTTTATTACAACATACAGTATTTCTTAACCTTTTTGGATCAAAGATCACTTTGAAAATCTGATAAAAAAATATAGCTCTTCTCCCAGGTAAATAAACATTATATTCTTTTGCATTGAATTTTAGCAATTCACCAATGGATATCCTATTCATAGCTACACATCTAGCAATCTATCTTGTCATTTTTAAAAAAACAATGTTTATATTAATCAATGCACTATAAACTTAACCAAGTGAACATTCTATTAAGGAAATTTTTTGGGAAAAAAATATGACTCTGATCCATCTTTCTTAAACTTTTAGTTTCAGAAATGTCATGGCCCCATTTCCAAATACAGCTGGCCTCCAGATCTGAGCATTTTGCATCCACAAATTCACCCAACCTCGGATGGAAAATATTCAGAAAAAAATACATTGTTGCTGACAAGTACTATGTAGTTGCATCTATAGTGAACATGTACAGACTTTTTTCTTGTCATTATTCCCTAAACAACAGAGGTAACAACTACTTATATAGCATTTATAGAGTATTAATATCAGGTATTATACATAACCTAGAAATGTTTTAAAGTATACAGGAGAATGTGCATAGGTTTATATAAGGGACTTGAGTATCCCCAAATTTTGGTGTCCAAGTGGGGTCCTGGAACCAGTCCCCCACATATACCAAGGGACTATAGTTCGTTGAAATTATTTAAACATGTTTTAGAAAAAGAAGCAGTGATGTTCAAGATAAGTCAATTCAATAAAATACAGGAGTTTCCCCCCCATGTCTGTGGTTTCACTTTCTGCATTTGCAGTTACCAGTGGTCAAATATGTTCTGAAAATATTAAATGGAAAATTCCAGAAATAAACAATTCATAAGTTTTAAATTTTGAACCATTTTGAGTAGTGAGATGAAATCTTGCATCATTCAGGATGTGACTCATCCCTTTGTCCAGTGTATCCACTCTATGTACACTATCTACCCATTAGCCATTGAGTAGCCTTCCCAGTTATGAGATGGAATGCTGAGGTATCGCAGTGCTTGTGTTCAAGTTAAGTAACGCTTATTGTATTTAACAATGGCCCCAAAGCTACATACAAGAATAGCAATGCTGGCAATCCAGATATGCCAAGGAAAAGCCGTCAAGTGCTTGCTAAGAATCATCAGGTCAATAGCAGCCTAATGCTATGTGACAATATCTACATCATGCACCTCATCTCATTGCAAGAAGAATGATTATAATACAATAAGATATTCTGAGAGAGACCAAAATATCTTACGTAACTTGTTATAATTGTTCTATTTTATTATTAGCTATTGTTGTTAATCTCCTCTTGTGCCTAATTTATAAATTAAACTTTATCATAGGTATGTAAGTATATAAAGGATTCAGTATCCATGGTTTCAGGCACCACTGGGGGTCTTGTAATGTAACCCCTGGGGTCAAGGTGGGGACTACTGTACAGCATAACTAGAGTGAGTTCTTAATGGACTCAAAGCTCAAAAAGCACATTCTTGATATTTGTAAGGAAAAATTAATTATTTAACTCACAATTTGTAACAGCACACTTACAAACTAGTCTTGTGGGTGCTTGTACCCTCTCATGATTTTTTAAGAGTTTGTCTGCCTGCATATATGTTATTTGGTTTACTGAAACTATTTTCTAACAAATGACACCTGTTTCCATCCTTTACCCATTCCTCCTCATTTTGATCCCCATTAGTCAGCAGACACCCTCACCAAGAAACATCCATGCTTTAGGCACTGCTACCACTTGCTGACAGATTAATGCAGATAATGAACTCCTGATGTGCTGTCTAACAAATTCCTCTAGATAAGGAACTGATAATTTCAGATAGAGATGCTAGGTTTTATGTTTTGGTTTTTTTTTTTGTAAATGTTCTTTTTTTATATACAGTATTCCAACTAAGAGTCACTGTCAGTGAATAATCATTAGAAACGCAAAAAAACTTTTCATCTTACAATTTGTTAAATAAAGCTAAACCTTTGAAAGCTGAAAAGTAAACCACATGTTCTAAGCTATGAAAATAATAAAAGTACAAGTATACAAACAGATCACAAGAAAAATAATAGTCTAAAACCACTGGAAAACCAATTTTCTTCCTGATTTAACACATATTATGTATGTGAAGCTTCTGATGAGGATTTGTAAGGAAATTACTCCCCTAGTGATTCTAATTAAAAAACACAAACCTCATGCAGGATGCAGATGCACATAGATGTATTGGGGTATCATTTCATAAGGTATATAAATGTCTAATCACTATGTTGTACACTGATATTAATGTCAACTATAACTAAAAAATAAATTTTAAGAAAGAACACAAATCTGAAAAGTTCATTCATAATTTAAGGTTTATTATTTAATAAGAACAAAATACGTGCAATTCATACATCCAACTTTTCAAGTTACTGAAGTTTATCTTTATTCCCCAAACCAAAACTAATGAAAAAACTCTTGGTTTGAGAATGTGGCCTGAAAATAGGTCAAATCACAGCTATTTGATTGGCAATGACTTCTTGTAAAAGAAAAGAGATTCTTTCCAGTTTAAACTATTCATGTTATGTAAAAATAACCAAGCAATGTATACATGTTAGAAGTTTAAAAGAATCAGGTTTCATTATACCTAAACCAAAATTACTCAGAAATGAAAATAAAAGCAGCAGCAAACATATTAAGTGTTCAATGAAAATGGTTTCAGAGCAACTTACTCACTCTACAACTAACAGGTATTATGGCCCGTGGTAAAAATTCAAAAACTGAATTTTATTTATTATATATAACTTCATATTAAAATTAGAGCTCCTCTTAATCAATGTTTTATTTTAGATGGAATACAATAACCAAAACTTTTAACCCAATATTCTGAACTTGAACATACAAACAGAGAAAAACAAAGGCTCTACATGCACAAATCTAGGTAAACGGTCTTGGGTAAGCATGAAGATTCTGGAGTCAGCGTGCCTGAGTTCAATCTAGATCCTGCTGCTGCCTAGTTTTGTAACCCCAGTGAAATTATTCCACCTCTTTAACTCATTTCCCTCATTCCATAAAAGTAAATATTATACCTTATAAGATAATCATGAGAACTGAATGAGATCTCTATATAAAGCGTCTTGGACATTATAAGTCGTTGATAAAATTTATAATTATTCTATGATTACTAGCACAAGTATGGCCACATCGTCTGCAACCTTTAATGGCTTCAACAGCGAAAAAGGAAGCTAATATTCCAGGCATCTCCATTAAGCAACTTCTCATACCTAATTCTGATTTTTCTCCCTATACATATGCATACACACTCAAACGCTTTTTCTGGTAAAAGCATTACTCATGGTCTAGAGGTGGCGTTATAAACTTGCATTGGTCCGAATGTTTGTATCCTCCCGAAATTCCTATGCTGAAATCCTAATGCCCAATATGAGGATATTAGGAGGTGGGGCCTTTGGAAGGTGCTTAGGTCAGGAAGGTGCGGTCCACTGAGCGGAGTAAGAGCTCTTTTAAAAAGACCCCACAGAGCTCCCTAGCCCCTTCCACAATGGTCAGACAGAGCGAGAACTTATTGGTCTGAAACCCGGAAGAAACCCTTGACTTCTAGTTCTAGAATTGTGAAAAAATAAATTTCTGTTTAAGCCATCCTGTCTGTGGTATTTTGTTATGGCAGCCCAAGTTGACTAATACATATCTGATCTTCAATGTTAAAGACATACGAAAAAATGATTCTAGGTTTTTATTTTGCTAAGTTCATCAGGCCCATACAAATTCATGGTGTGAGCAGCATTCAAAGCCTGCAAGGTATGTCAAAATAAGTTACGGTTAGACAGACATTACACTCCTGCCTACGGTGTAATTTCTTTTTCTTATTTTTCCAAGAACTGTTGAAACAGTTCTAGGTAGTTAAAGCGATGGTGAGACAGACATTACACTCACGTCTACAGCATGCTGTAAGCTTTCACGTAAGGGTTCTTACCTTTTGTATCTGCCTGAAACTGTTCTAGATGGCTCCTGTGAAGTAAAAATAATGACACATCAGTCTGGGTGTGTGTGTGCAAGCATACAATTCCAGATCGTATGAAACAGTTGGTAGAGAATGGCTAATTTTAAAGGAAACTCATTTGGAATAATTATCATTACTTTTAAAAATTCACATTGCTGGTCAAACAAAGCAACACTCTACATCTGGTTTGTGAGACAAAACCAATCACTTTTTTAAGTTATATTTTGAACCTGGAACTATTTTAAAAGCTCAGAAAATGAAC
Source organism: Lyroderma lyra (assembly GCA_004026885.1). Lineage (NCBI taxonomy): Eukaryota > Metazoa > Chordata > Mammalia > Chiroptera > Megadermatidae > Lyroderma > Lyroderma lyra. Next base: position 82,533 of record PVJL010002916.1, read on the forward strand.
AAAAGGGAGCATCATTCATCAATCATTATCTTCAAATATTTTTCACAGTCAATGAAGATTAAAAAATGTAACTACTTTAATCTCTTCCAGTGTGTTTTACGCCCTCAATTTTTTAAAAAAGCTACAATTCATCACATACATAATAGTTATTGCTTATTTTTAAAGACAGCTAAAAATAAAAAATGAGAAAGTATTTTTATGCTGATTCTAAATTACTAAAAAAACAAAAAACAAACAACAACAACCAAGATTGCTAAAAGTTAACATTAACCACTGGGGAGGAAAATAATTACCCTGTAACTAACTGGGCAGTCATTTCTCTGTTCAGTCTTTTATGAACTACAGAAATGATCCCTGAAAGCATAGTCTTCTCTTCAGTCTTTTAATAGCCCAGGTTCCCCAAATATTTCTGCAGTTTCATTTTAATAAAACTAGTCAAAATTAAATGGTGAGTATTTTAAAAAACTGACAATAACTCTTTTTTTTCTAGTTAATCACTAAATGTCTCCAATAGAGATCCTACAATTAAGGAATTTCTGATAAGGTTAAAATTAGATAATAAGCTTCTTTTACAACAGGGGTCTTTTGGCTTCCCTGAGCCATATTGTAAGAATTGTCTTGGGCCACACATAAAATACACTAGCACTAATAACAATCGAAGAGCTTAAAAAAAAAAAGTCCATGCATAATTTTCCTAACGTTTTAAGCAACATTACAAATTTATATTGAGGCCACATTCAAAACCGTCCTTGGCTGCATGCAGCCCACGGCCCACAGGTTACACAAAGTTGCTTTATAAGAAGACCAGATTCTACACTAAAACAGAAAACACTGATAGAAAGGGGCAATAAAGGACATATTAATGTGGGTAAATGATTCAGCAAACCATAATGGTTAAGAGTAAGATTTAGATCCAAGTTCCAACCAGATAGGCTAGTCTGGAGCTGTGAGACACTGGGTAAGTTATTTCACTTTTATCAGTCTCAGTTTCCTCATCTCTAAAATAGAAATAACAACAATGCCTATTTTATTGGGTTGTTGTGGAGATTAAATGACATACCATATTTTGCTGTGTAAAATGTGCTCCCGTGTGTAATGTGCACGCACCCATGTTTTTCGGCCCAAACTTTCGGGGGGGGGGGGGTATCTTTCATTTTAATTATTTAATTCAAATTTTTATTTGTTTATATTTAGGCACATATTTTTTGTATTATAAAAAAATTTTAGCATTTATTTTTTAACATATTATGGTACAAGAAACTTTATGTAACAAATAATTAAAAAACACAAACACAGATAAAAGGTACAAGAAATTTCATGTGTAATTTTTTTTTTATATATAAAAAATGATTATCGTATTCCAGGGTATTATTTTGCATAAGGATATCATTATTGATTTCTACAGTTACACTTTTAACTCATAAGCATAAATAAAAGAATTAAAAACATTTATACAGATATAGAATTAATACTACCCACGTATAATGCACAGCCTTATTTTGCCCTCACAAATTTGCGGGGGGGTGGTCGGGGGGGGTGGTATGTGCATTATACATGGCAAAATGTGGTAAGTGAGTAAAACGATTAGCGCAACTCCCATGAAATTAATCCACGGATGACAGGATACTGAGATATCCCTGTGTGTGGGCTGGACCCCTTTACAGGACTGTCTCTGGGGAAGCTAGGCTTTGACAGTTGGTTCAAAGACAATTTAACCCTGCCCTGGGCATCAGCTGTTCTTATAGCAGGACCTAGCAAGTCAACCTTAGGGAGTTTATCCACCCGACATTAACGCGGCAGCCCCAACAGACGAGGCAGATCAATCTTTGTACTCTGTACACCAAACATGTAAATCAGATCTCTTGTTTATAAAAATATGAAATCTCTAGTGAATAACAACAAGAAATATACTTTATAAAATCTGGTTTCTGAATGATTTTTGAAACCACACTAACTACATTAAAATGTTTAATCACTGGTTATTTAGATGAAGCAGATTTTGTTTTTCGTATCTATATTTCTTACTCAAGACATGCCCAGTTTTCTTTTTGGCAAAGGTTCAGAGATCACACTTTAAACTCCATCTGTAATTGTCAATTTTGAAAACACATGAAAAATGAGTTACCACGCCTCAGATCTAATGTTTTTATACATTAAAACAAATTCTATACAAATATAAACTCCATCTTAGATTTGTTAACTAGAAGTCTCTATATTTCTGTGGTCACAAAGATTTCCAAGCAAAGGGTGACAAATTAATAATTATTTTAAGTGTTAAAATTAACAATTAGATTCTAAATGTGAGGGGGAAAGGATGAATACCAATTATCACTGAAACTGCTAATAGAAAATACAACTGCTAAAACTGATATGGGTCTTAAAAGTTTCAAAGACTATGTAATTAGAACCTTCTATTAACTCCAAAGTCTGTTTGTTATACAACTGATATAAAAATACACTTTTCCTGAACTAATCTTCCTTGCAATGATGGTTTATATTACTAAAGGGAGGTGTAAAGACTCCATGTAGAGCTTAGAAAAAGTTGGCAAAGCATAAACTGTTTTGTGCAAGTTTAAACAAAACATTCTGCTATATTCAGGCTGAGAATGGTCAATAAGGAAATCCCAGGAGCATTGTCTTTACAGGTGCAGTAGCTGATTAGAATTCACCAAGTATGAACAAATATAAGAGCATATATAACATAAGATCAGACGAATACAAGCCCAACAAAGTACAGCAAAATAACAGTGGACAGAAGGAAGTCACCACATAAAGGACATCAACAGCTCCAAGCAGTGGATGATGGTCACACCTTCAGAAGGGTGGCCAAGAACAGGGTTTTAGAGCCACGGAAGGGTGGAGAAGACACGATCTCCAAGAGGCAGCCTGGCAAGGGGAATCCCAGCCCCTGCAGGGTGTAGAGAACCTCTCCGCAGGCAGAAGGATGACCAGGGCTGATGCGCCTGAGACAAAGAGAGTGTCCGCACCGTGGTACCTAGCCTGGAGGTGTCAAAACCTAATCAGGTTGATGAGAGGTCCCCATGGAAGACCACGAGGTCTCAGGGTCTGAGAAGGAACAAAGAAAGACACTGTGGAAGAAGGAGCAGCCTGTCCCAGGATGGCAGAAGCTACACGGTGTACGAAGGGAATCTACAGAGTGGGAGAGCTCATGTGAGGAGCTGCAAAGCAAGCCAGGAAGAACATCCTGCAGCCTCACGTGCGGGACCGTGAGGAGTGTTACAGGGAATGTCAAAACCCACTACGGTGAGGAGCACAAAACTGTGGGGAAGGCGTAGCAATTGGAGACAGGTTACATACAGGGGAAGTGAACAAATAAGAAAACATATTAATACTAAGGATAATGGGAAACAGCTTTCTCTATGTCATAAAAAGCAGTTACAAATACTAGGATAAATTCTATGATATTAGATTAGAACTTGAGGTATTGGTATAAATTAGTTTCAATATCTACACAGATCAATGGACGTAGCTAGGTAGATCGGTAGGCAGGCAGGCAGCAGACAGGTATGTATCTCATGTACACTCGGGGTGCCAAAAAATGTATACACATTTTAAGCAATGTTATCTATGCATTACTTTTCGAAGTTGCAATGTGTAGTATGACGTTCGCTCAAAAGATGGCATTAATCAACGGAATGCTAGTGTCACCACGTGACAGGCAGGGCAGTCAAAGAAAATGGTGGAAGCGCGGTTGTCGTTCGAGGAGCATAAAACCATTTTGAAGTGGTATCTGAAATTCAAAAACATTGTTTGAGTTTCCCCCACGTTCTCCTGACTTAACACCCCTGACTTTTACCCATGAGAAACCTTACAGGATGTGGTGTACCAAAGAAAGCCAGCTACACTGGTGTCACTTAGGGAAGAAACTGAAACAGCATGCACAGTGATACAAGCAGGTACTTTGGTCAACACTGCTCACGCAGTAGTTCGCCGTAATCATTAGTGTCTGGACACCGATGGTCACCACTTTGAGCACCTCCTGTAATTGCAGAAGTCAAACATGACTTGCATTCATCTTTTGCTATTGGTATATATTGAGTATTACAATTTTAATACAGGTTTTTCCTGGCTTAAAATGTGTTTTTTGGCAACCTCTGCATATGTATGGCACACAGACATACTTATGTATTTTGTAGGTGTATACATACAGAAAAACTAGGAATAGTGAGTGTCACTAACATGAACATCCCTACAGACCAGATCTTGGCTTCAAAATAACATTTTCCAGTAAAAGAAATCAAGCCTCCTTAGAGAAATGGCAGCTTCTAAGGAAAAGTTAAAGGAGTAAGAAAGTTCAAGATGAGCTTGTAACATCTTACTATGCCAGAAAACAAGGAAATATTCCAAGAATGATGGCAATGTGGCAAAAAATATGAAAGCCTAAAGAGGCTGCCACTGGCTAAATCTGAGATAATTTGAATAGTAAAATAATGATAGTGTGGTAGGCAGAATCAGAATAATGACCCTCAAAGACACCCACATCCTAATCCTTAAAAACCTCTCAACATATTAGGTTACATGGCAAAGGGAAATTAAGGTTGCTAATCAATGACTCTAAACTGGGAGATTATCCTGGATTATTTGATGGGCCCAATGCAACCACAAGGGTCATTACAGGTGGAACAGAGAGGAAGGTCAGATGGAGATGAGATTAAGAAGGAATGTCAGAATGACACTATGTAAGAAGGACTTGAGCCACTGTTGTCAGCTTTGAAGGAAGAAGGGGGCCACTGGTCAAAGAACACGGGTAGCCGCCAGGAGCTGGGAGGGGACCTTTCTCTCCTCGAGCCTCAGAGCCTCCACAGAGGAAGGCAGCCTTGATTGCAGCCTATGATTTTAGCCTTTGATTTTAGCCTCACGAGACCCATGCAGGACCTTCCAACTTAGAGAGCTATTACGATGATAAATTTGTGTAATTTTCAGATACCGGGTTTGTGGTAATTTTCATAGCAGCAATAAAAGAACTAATATCGATGGTAACACATTATACAACCCATCAGGTAAACTTACTAGGCAACAGTGACTTGATACAGGTATATAGATATAAGTAGACATGTGTTAAGATAAATGGACAGAGATAGAAAGTCTGATGGGATTAAGGTACCTACATGGTTCAAAGCACTACTCATAAAATGCTTAGTAAGAAGGGGAAGTGAAGCCTGGCAAACACCACCTGAATCACATGATCGAAGTGATCATGATCAGCAATGGGACAGACTGCAATCTCCTCACAGGATATGCAATGAGAAGGACACAACATCAATTCTGCAATATTTCTGACAAAGACATATAAACTCAATCTAATTACAAGTAAACCCTGGGTAACCCAAATTGAAGGACATATCATAAAATTACTGACCTACAGTCTTTTAAAAGTGTTAGAATTAACAATGTCAAAGAAAGACTGTGAGACTGTCCAGACTGAAGAAACTGAAGAGATACAGCAACTAATGCAACACATGATTCGAATTGAATTCTTTTGCTATAATTTAGGACATGATTGGGAGAACTGGTGAAAACTGAATGAGATCTGAATGTTAAATGGTAAGAATGTGTCAATTTTAATTTCCTATTTTTAAGAAGTGTTGTGGTTATGTAGATAGCAAACACACAGTAAAGTATTGGGGGGTAAGAGAGCATCAGGTTAGCTACTTATTCTTAAACAATTTGGGGGCATAAAGTTCTCTGTAGAGGACTGGCAACTTTTCAGGAAGCCTGAGATTGTTTTTAAAAGAAACATCAGTAAATCAAATAAAAAAGAGGAGGAACATGAAACTCGCAAATGCCCTCTCACAATATGCCAAAGATTATACAAACTGACCTTTTTTCGTTAGTAATTTAGGCAATATTTACCAGAAATGCTTACAATGCTTTATGTGTTTTGGCCCAATAAGTTTATCTCTGGAAATCTGGCCCGTGAAAGTAATTCAAACACAGAAAGTTTACCTTATACAGATGTTAACTCCAGTGTTATTTATAATAGTAAAAAAATTGAAACGCTGAGAATTTCCATTAATGGAAAATTTATGTTAAGTATATCACACATCACAAAAGGAAATTGTATGCCACTGAAAATAATAAAGGGTTTTGAATAACATGAAAAAAATGTTCATGCTTTAACACTTAAGAAGAACATTTTGGAGACATCATCAAAATTACAAAAGCACATTCCTCTTCACCCAGAAATTCCAGTGCTAGGATTTTATCCTACTGTATACCCATATATACAAAATAACTTACTGAAACACCACTACATTGCCTGTATCAGCAAAAAATTTTAAACCTAAATGACCATCAACGAAAATTAGTTAGAAAAATTATGCAACATGTATAAAATAGAACATACTGCATTTGCAAAAACTAACAGGGAAAGCTCTCTATGTACTATCATACAAGTCTCTCCATAGTAAGTGAAGAGAACAAGATGCAAAAGAGTGCTTACGCATAAACGACAGGTGCAGACACACAGATATAGATACATATATACATTTGTTTATGGATTACCTCTGGAAAGATGTGTAAGAAAAGAAATCACTAATTGCCTCCAAGGACGGTAACCAGGTAATTAAGGGAGATTTTTTTACCATATACCCTTTTATAGTTTTTCATTTTATTACCCTGTGAGTGCATGCTTTTTTAAATAAACTAAGCTTAAAATTTAAAATGTAATAAATAGTTCATTTATTTAATAAAATATGGAGAGTAAATAGACAAACTAAGTAATTTTCCTTCTTTACATTTTTATTTTTCAAATTTTCCATTAGTCATGTATTACTGAATCAGATAATTAATATATTAAACTTTTATCTAGATTATCTAGAAAAAAACATGTTTAAGTATGTGTAAAATCATAGCTAAAAATACAAGAAAACTTTTTGAATTATCATTTTTTATTAACACTATTATTTGAAAAATGTCAATCAGAAACTTAAAATACGCTAATCTTTCTCAAAGCATACTGTTTTGCCAAACTCACATTTCCATTTTTATCCATTTTTAAAGAGCTGTTTCAATAAATGGCTCAGACTCACAGATAATGTGAAGAAACAAAGGCTTTCTTTCTGACCTATAAAAACACCTTAAATCAACCAACAATGCCAATATTTCCTCTCTCTCATTTTTCTGAAGTTGGAACCGTAAATAAGTATCCATCCTGTGTGTGTGATAGAACATGCGAATTCAGAGAGAAGTGAACTCTCCAGACTTCAGTGAGACACCTGGGACCCACGAGGAGTCTTAGCCTCACTTTCATCCTAAGCACACAGCCTGGCAAAACAGATACTTGGTGCCAAGGTAAAAAATGAGTCCCATCCTAACTGTTAATGAAGCAATCAAATAAATAAAAGTGACACAAATAAAAAGTGGCCTTAGGAAGAGATTAGAAAAGCTACAGGCAAGAAGATAAACTGGACGAGGTAGGAAGCACCTCAGAGAGCCCAGATCAGCTGCTCTACAGCTGGGTATGTATTTAGGAATAAGCTATGTGTTCCAACCCAAGGCTCCCCAGCTCTGACTGGGTAAGGGTCTTCACTGGACAGAAAGACATCAGCCCTCTTTCTAAACGCTGCTGCCTGATATTATTTGGGTAAGTGGCACCACCAAGAACTGAAATCAGGTCTAGATTGCTAAAATGCCATATGGTCTATACTGTTAGAAATTCCTTTTAAAGGGGTATCTTAATAAAATTCATTAAAACGTCAAAACAAACTCCGAAAAGACAACACAGTACCTTAAGATCTCAAAATATCCACATTAAGATTAGATTATATCAAGATGATGCCTAAATCAGTTTATATTAAATTATTCCTCAGAGTGATTTGCTTTCTACTGAGGCATCCCAATACCATCATCTCCCAACTTTCTGTGCCACAAGACCTAAAATAACAGCTAACTAAAACTGTGTTAAACTTTAAAAAGTACTTTAAAATTACATAGAAATGCCAGTATTTCTGGGAATTCACAATTTCTTGTTTTATTATTATGTTTAGACATTTGACTTTACAGAAACTGCCGTTCAACTCTGCTTGCTATGTAATTCTAATGCAAATATCAACCTAGATCAGAAACTTAAACTTACTAATTCTTACTTTTTTAATAGTAAAGAGGTAATTATTTTTCTTGGTTGTTTTTACAATTGATACTTTCTATATCTACTCATTATTAGACAGACAGCAAACATTCACTGATCAGGAAATAAAGCCAAACACTGCTTAAGTCAAAAAAGTATTTAGCCATAAGAAAATCTATGGTTAAATCCATTGGAAATATTTATTAGTAAATGATGCTGATGCAACCAAAATTATTAACAGTAACTTAAAAATGATCATTAAACTAGCTAGTGGCGTCCTGGTGTTTTTAAATACTCACTTGGAGCAGGTAGGAACTGCCTGGATCTAACAAGCTGACAGCTTCATTCTGCACGGTGTTCTGTTGTGTGATTGCATCTTCTCGTTTACGCTCTTTCTGACCTGCTTCGTCATCTTCATATTCATCTAAGCACTGAAAAGAGATGACAATTACCATTTTATTTTCACATAATATTAACAGAACATTGTGATAGCATGTGAAGATATATTGGATATCATTTAAGAAATATTTGTGCTTTCAGAAACTAATTTACACAATAAAGTTATTTTTTTCCAACAGTATGTACACTTAATTCCTATAAATTAAATTAACTGCTTAAAACCCAAACCTCCATATTCACACCCCAGCAACCATATCTTTTCTCAGGGTTTGCTTAAAGGTAGGGTTCACTCATTCTTTATCATTCAAGCAACAAGTAAATAGCCTGTGTGTACCTTAAATAAATCACTTCTGGAGGAAGACATAACTTAATGAAAAAGGCCACTTTCTAGCTTAGTAGTACATATAAGAATATACAGGAAGAGTACTTTCAAGTACGTCATCTACAAAGACTCTGTAGAAGAGCTTATAAGTTAAAGGATGGGTATATTTTGGAATTGCAGACAGAGAAAAGCGAGAACTTCAGATGGCAGGAAGAGCACATGGAAAAACTTACAGGAAGGGGTGTTTAGAAAGGGTGCTAAAAACCTAAATCAACACTAGCATTAGCTATCTCTAGACTTTTTACATGGGAAGAAAAAAAAAAAAACAGAAACGGAAACAAAACTCTATCCATTACACCCATTGTCAAATGGGTTACCTGGTTCTTACAAATGAACACATTGCCCTAAAGGGTTCTATGGGAGACAATAAACAATGTTTCTGCAGGCATTCTGCCACCACGAAGACACTGGCCAAAGCACAGAATGGCAGGAGAGACAAAAGAACTTATAAATTGTGCCTGGAATAGGAGGATCACAGTATCCTAAGTAGCACTCAAAGACACAGGATCCACCACAACGGGGCATATGGAAGAAAGCATCTGTCTGAGAGGGGGGTCTTAAATTAGGATAATGTGGGGAGGAAGCTGAGGGAAAGAACAGAAGGGGTAAATTAAAGAAACAAGCAGGCTGAGATTTCAGAGAACGTTCAGGGTCCTGTCCTGCAATGACGCTGCGTACTGGTGTCAGCTAGCCCTAGCCATGTAACCCTGTGGGAAATGAGGAGTAGGTAACTGGTACAAGAAAAAGGATGACACTGTGGCTAATTGCTGTGGGTAAGAAACTGTCCTTGACTCTGACCCAGGAGACTAGTATCTTCTGCCAGGATCCATGAAACTATAGCAGGCTAACACGTTAACCTGAAAGCAAGGTAAGATCTCAGACCCTTCACCGTTTTTGAAAAAGGTAAGGACCGGAAAGGTATATGCTCTGATCACAAAAAAATACAAATAACAGCCTGAGAAATCTGGACTTGTCACTGCATAACATGGAAAGATGTTATAGTGCTACAGTTCCCTGTCAGTAAAAGTGATCAAAATACATTTTGGAAAAAGAACCTGTATATAGCAATTCACAGGACAGATCAATAGGGACAAGGACCAAAAGTGGAAAGACTAGTTAAACAGCACAGTAGGCAATTTGATCCTATGAAAAATGATACATCCTAGGTAGAAAACAGAATCAAGAAATCCAGTAAAGTGTATCAAAAGTTTAAGAAATCAGTCCTGATTAGAAAAGAATCTCTCTCAAAACTTTTTAAAAACATTCTCAAACCAACAGAGTATCACTTGTAATGGTAAAACACAAAGTAAGATTTAAGACATTGATGTTCACCATCTACAGTTGTTAACACTCTGGAAGGGCTAGCTGATAAAACCAGGTAAGAAGAGTAAGGGACTTCAGCTTAGAAAGAAGGCAAAATTCCATTATTTCAGATGATACAATTTTTGTAAAGAAAATCAACTAAAAATATTTTAGAATTAATAGTTTCTTAAAACGGTTTTCCAATTAAGATGGAAAAATAACTTCCCAAACCAAAGTTAACCTCAATAGCCAGTTAGCTTATTTAATTTCAATTGTAACCACAAAAGCAAACTAAAAACTTTATTAAAAAACTTTACTGAAAATGAATTAAATAAAAAAAAAAAAAACTTTACTGAGAAATATATATTAAAATCTATTCTTAAACTAATAAAAAACATTGTGATGTCAATAATCTGTAAATCAATTTATAAATACTCAAAATGCCTATCGAAATCTTAAGGGAATTTATTTGTTAAGTAGGGGTCGATCATCTGAACAAATAAATACATAAGACACCCAGAAAAATTACTTTAAAAAAGTTACACAGAGCACTCACTCTAGTAAACATTAAAATGTATAAAGCCACAATAATGAAACCTGTATGACAGAGGTCCTAGAACAGAAAAGAGAATTTTAGAAAAAATTCTTCAATATATAGTACTGAAAAAAAGAGTCAACTATTTAATGTACAAGAACTGAGAAGCAAGAGTTTCAGATCTAGAAAGAATAAAGAGTAGTCTCATCTCTAGCTTTCTACTCTGTGAAAGCCATCCTCCCTCACTGTCAGTACCCGGCCTGCAAAAATCCCCGACCGCAGAGACAGCACGTCAGGAGCAGAGCCAGGATTCTGAAATCAGAGTAGTCCAGACAGAAAGTAAAAGTTGAGGCAGGTAGCCATGAATTTCCTGAGCACTGAGACCTTAATTTCTTTGTTTTCACTTTCTGAGATCCAGTCCTTCAACACTAACCTTCCTTCCTCCCACTCCCTCAATAAGTGTAGACTCCCCCATACTAGCATATTGCAAAGAAATGAAAAAAGTAACCTCAGTGAATGTTTGATAAATGAATCAATGAATTACCAAGATGAGACAACTGGGGGCGATGGACTGTGGCCCTCCGAGTTAAAGTCCCGAGTGCTCTTTTCCATGGCAACCCTGTTCTCACTGACCTGGGAACCTACTCATCACAGGTGCCACCTCTGTGGAGCGTGTGCGCCTCTAATATCCCAAGCGACTTTCAGAACAGGGATCACTTGATGAAACCCAACTTCCTTCCAAAGTGATAGCAACCAGTACAGCTCTTTCAACAAGCACCCTACAAATTCTCTGTTATCTTATATAACTGTGACAAATACACCTAGATGAACAATTTCATAGAAATAGTGAAAAATAAGAAAAGAATGAAAGCAAAAAAGAACTAAGTTAATGGACAAGGGTGGGTAAAGAAGTTTTGTACTTCTATTTATTGTAAAGATGAATGATTCTCTCAAGCACATACATAGCTGACTGGTATCCTTAAGAGAAGGGGTTGCTTTTAAGTAAGTGCTAGCAAAAGAGAACCAAAATGAACCCTAAATATTTTTCGAAGCTTTTCTATGAATTCTAAGCTTTATCTTGGAGGGTAAAAGATGAAAAAAAAAAAAGATATTAATTTTATATTATACTTTTATCAATAATGTGAGACTGAATCCCCTCTCTTTCCAACTCTCATTTCTAGATAAATGTAAACATGTAAAAGTTATTCTCTCCTTTTACATGGACTAGAAAGTTTCATGAGAAAAGGGTTAACAATTATTGCAAACCTTTTAAACAGATATGATAAGCATTCACTAAATCTCATCAAGCTCTTTACTTTCCCCAAAATTGCATTTGAGAGTGCTAGTATTTTAGCAAATAAAAACCCTGAACAAAAAAGAAAAACATATCACTTTCATTGGTTGAAATAAAAGAGAAGCTAAAAGACGTTCTTAAAAATATTATTCAGATCATTGCTACAGATCTGACAAAATAACTCAATAAAAAGAAATTAGGATATCTTTATAAAACTGTAATCAGTTAGGACTCAAAAAAATAAAAACCAAAAAAAAAAAACTGTGATTCATAGGTACAGGACTCCAAAAACTGATTCATAAGAACAGAAGAGAAAATTTAGAAAGATCCAAATACAGACAAACTGGGTGTATGATAAAAGTGGAAATTCACATCAGTGGGAAAAGACAGACTTTTTAATATGTGGTTTGGAGATTACTGGACAGCTGTATTAAAAAAAAAATAAAATTGGAATTATTCCATACACCACATACCAGGATAAATTTCAGTGCATTATTAAAAATGAGCAAAACTTTGAAGGCACTCCACCAAAGAAAACTAAGGATGGCAAAATAATACATGAAAAGAGGCTCAATATATCATTAGTTGTTAGGGAAATAAAAATTAAAACCATAATGAGCTATCACTACAAAGCTACCAGAACCACTTTGATTAAAGACTGACAATACCAAGTGTTAATGAGAATTTAAAACACCTGAATAGCTCCCACATTGCTAGCGAGAACTAAAAATGGTACAGCTGCTTAGGAAAACAGTTTGGCAGTTTCTTATAATTTAAATACGTATATATTTATGACCCAGCAATTCTATTCGTAATTATTACAAAGAGAAATGAAAATATGTTCACTTAAAACTTGTACCAAAAAAAAAATCAGCTTTTTTCACAACAGCCAAAAACTGTAAATAGTCCAAATGTCCACATCTGGTGCACAGATTAGCAAATACCTGTACAGCATTATGCTATGTGAAAGACACCTGAAAAGGAAGACTGTCTACTGTATGAGTCCACATACATAGAATTCTAGAGAGCAAAGCCATAGTGACAGGAAATAGACCAGTGGTTGTCAGGGGCTGGGTGGAGCACGGGCAGGTTGGAAAGGGGCAGGAGGGATGGAAACGCTCCACATCCCGATTCTCATGGTGGCTTACCCCGTTGTGCACACTTGCCCAAAATCATCAAATTGCATATTATTGTAGGTAAATGACACCTTAATAAATATGACTTACAGGAAAAGAAATATAGTGGGGGTACTGAACAAATGAAATGAGTAAAAAAAAAAAGTCTGAACCTAAATCTGATTAAGCCTCTAGATGCAACTAGTAATTACAGGAAATAAAGAGGGCAGACGAATGTATCAGACAACACCATGGGAATGTAACCATAAAAATCCAGATTTGGGAAGCTCTAAGCAGGGGTCAGAACACCGTAAAAGACCAAGGAGCAAATATTTCACTCTTCTTCTGGGACTACATAAGGTATTTTGCCTCTTTTCTTTTTCTTTTGAAAAAAACAATCCTTTAAAAATATAAAAACCATAGCTCTTCTTCATAAAGAAAGAAGCTTCTGCTCACCCCTGTTATAAAAGACAGAAGGCCAGTTTCTACAATAATCAATTGCAAGGGAAGGTGGAGGGAGACCCATAAATCTGAAACTCAAAGGATAAGCCTTTCAATTTCAATATATTGACCTCATTTGCATCCTTATTCAAGTAAACTATTTTTAAACTAGCTTTTAAATTATCAAAAAAAAAAAAAATATCACCTAAGAGACAGTTTGAACAATGAATATCTGATGAAATTATGTCTCAGGAGTTTCATGAGATTAAGATATTATTTTTAACTTTTTTAGGTTTGAGAGTGATACTGTTCTTTTGTTTAAAAATACTCCTTATCTTTTATAGATACATAATGAAATATTTAAGAATGAGACATCATCTGAAATTTGCTTCAAAATAACACGAGATAGAATGGGTAGTGTGCAGTAGAACAGATAAAACTGGTCAGTTGTTAATTTTTGAAGCTGAAGGACAGGTACATGTGAGACTTCATCACACCATTCTCCTTACTTTCCTAAACTTATTGGGGTGACACTGGTTACTAAAATTATATAGGTTTCCCGTATACAGTTTTATAACACATCGCCCATGTGCTGCGTTGTGTTCCTGACTCAGAGCCAGTTCTCCTTCCATCACCATCTATTTGACCCCTCTCTGTCCTCCAAGACCACCCTCCCCCTTTACCCTCTGGTAACCACTAACTATTGTTCTGTGTCCATGAGTTTTCATTTGTTTGTCTGGTTCCTTTGTTGCTTTCAGTTTTATATCCCACAGGAGTGAAGCTGTTTTTTTCTGACTTGGTTCGTTAGCAGGACGACCTTAGCATCCACCCGTGCTGTCGCAAATGGCAGTATTTCGTCCCACGGCCAACGTTCCACTGTATGTACCACACCTTCTTTATCCAGTCATCTATTGAAGGACACTTTGGTTGACTAAACTTCCCATTAATGAAGTTTTTTAATAGTAATAAAATTTAATTGAGCACTGACTAAATAAACTAGAATTAGATAAATATTTTATTCTAAGTAGCACAGCACTTCTGACTTTAGGGAACCAAGTGGGAGAAATTATTTTAAATAGAAAAGGTTAACAATTTGATGTACATTGGAAAAAACTATGAATGAAAGAAAAATACACATTAACTATCTTTAGATTTATTTTCTTTTCTTTATAATTGTTTGTAAAGTGTATGCTAGATTAGAAAATTATAAGCTAAGAACTCAGATTTTGTAATCAGAAAGACCTGGATTCAAAATCCTGTCATTTAAAATGGTAATAGCATCTAGTATTAACTGAGTATTTTCTAGGTATGTAGGGTACTGTTAAGCACTAACATCTAGTATTTCATGTTATTGTCATAAAAACCTTAGGTGGTGTGTACTACTTTATAGGAAGGAACTGAGGATTAGAATTAGGTAACAAGCTTAAAGACACAGAACTACAACCTAAGCAGTCTAACCACAAACCCTAAAAGCAATTTTCTAACTGCCAGGTATAACCTAGTCATCAGTCATGAAATCCATTTAGTGCACTGAGTTTTTATAAAGAAAAAGGAACAAAACAGAACAGAAAATACCAGTGAGCACTTACTCGTGAATTTTTTTTCATATTATCGGTGAGTGCCCTGGGAGCTGCAGGAGGGGGAAAGAGTGGTAATTGCTGTAGCTGGATGACAGTTACATGAGGGTTCATCTACATTGTAGTTCTGTGTATGCTAACATTTTTACTTTTTTTTTTTTTTTTTAAATTTTATTTTAAAGGGACTTTCTGAAGGAATTCTCTCAGGTCTCATTTGCGTGTTTACTTTGTCACTGTCAGCAAACCAAGTTTGCCCAGGTCTCAACCATGACTGTAGACTCTCCTTTCCATATTGCTCTGTAAAGTGCCTAATCTGATTTGATCCAGTCCGCCCTCCTCTCCCTTCCAAATCACTCCATTGTGCCCGCTGGGATTCCTGCTGATTCCCATTTTACTCTCCTCAACTGCAGAGGGAAACCTAGCGGGCTCCTGAAGAAGCTCTTTCCCCTCAACCTCTCTCAACTGGAAGATACTTATTTTTTTATTTCTCTCATACCGTAGGGCCCAGTGGTAGGGCTAGTGTCTTTTCTGACTAACTCTCTGGAGCAAGTTTCTCCCTTGGCCACAATACTAGCCCAATCATTCTCATTAAGTGTATGAGGCATGGAATTCTGTGGAGGAATTTTTGGCCATAAGGGACGCTACTGGGTTCAGAAATATGGAATGGATATCCTAAAATATAACAAATCAGTTTCTCTAAGAAAGAATTGATTTTATATCCCATTCCACTGTAGAATGCAGTACTGACTAGTCATGCAGATGAAAAATTTATAATTATCTGAACCAAAACACATTTTACCTCTATAAAACAGAAGAGTGGCAGATTTACAGAGTTTTAAAATACACACAGATTTTTCCAGGAAGACAACCATCCTGTAGATACAGGGAATACAATATTTTGGTTGTTAGTAATCTCATTTTTTAAAACATTGCTCAAAATTTTGGAGGATGTCACTAACAGCAAAACTATTCACAGTATTGGAGTCACTAATAAAACATACTTTTATCAGTCCAAAAAACAAGTTTGAAAGCCACTGGTATGCTTTTTATAGCTCTAAGACCTTGCTTGAGGCAACAGACTGTACAACACAAGAGCAATGTTACCACCATATACCCTACTTTGCTGAATAAATGCTCGGTGTGTGGTAGAGACTAGACTGATTGGAGCAGATTACAAAGAACACAGAGGCTAAGGAGTTGAGACTTAAGTCCTAAATACAAAGAAAACAGCCAATCACCATTTAATTTCTTGAACAAATGAGAGGTATAATATACTACCTTTGAAAGACTAAGCTTAGGGATATATGTATATGTGAAATATGCAAATAAACTTGACTTGGAAACCTTAAGGTAGAACTTTCCTACTAAAATTTCTATTATTACAACTCAAAGGTTTTTAATATATCAAAGTCATAGGCTGAAATAATTTAAAAAGTTCCATTTCATTGTAGCTTTTCCCTATCAATTTTATAAAGAATTCCACAAATAGTGGAATTCTTTTTTTAGTAAAAGCTATCAACATACCATTTTCCTACTTTAAACAAAATAGGTATTAACATATTTCATAAATGCTTCTAATATATGAAGTCATATTCCATAGGACTTTACTTATATTAAAGAATTCTTGGACAGCAAAGATATACCCTAAGCAAAATACAGAATCATTACTCAACAACTATTATTTATCTAAAACTATGCATACTGAGCTAAACAAGAAAATACAGTTTTTATAAAGATTTCAATTCAAACACATGAAAATTATTAATTTTAATAAAATAAATGCTTAAGCCAAATTCTGACATTTTGATGGAATAAACTGTGTGGTATATTTAGTACATGGAAGAGTTTTACTAGATATTGCTTCACATTCCTTTCTGTTTTTTTCATGTTAGTCCTACAAAAGTGATGAGTATTAAAAATGAATGAAATTGCTCATCTCCAAACAATATTGACAATAGTTCATAAAATCCATTTAAAAGTATTCATTCCTTTAATTTTCAGGATTTCCCCAAATCTGTAATTATTCTCTCCTAGCCAAATGCCTCAGTCTACTATACTTAACGAAAGCACATCTGATCTTAATACGTAAAACGAATCCACACAAATTCCTTAGGTGTTTTAGTTATTCAGTAAATTTTTGCAATAAAAATTTATTCAATACATTTTTGCAAAGTATGACTACTTCTCTATAAAGCTGTAACTCCGAGAAATAGTGCAACATTTTCTTCATGTGATTCAGAACGAGGAACAGAATTACAACAGAACTGAAATGAAATGTAAACATCAGCCAAGTTAAGTTTAATTGTACCTACATACAATAAATCATATAAATGTGGCTCTAAAAGCCACATTGACCTCTGAATTTAAAAGAAATCAAGTAAGCAATCTTAGCAAAGCTTTTAGGAAAAAGAAAACAAAAAAAACGATACGGCTCCATGGGGGGCACGGAGGAGTCTGAATTTGGAATTACACAAGTACAAACCATGAATGTGGATAAGTGCCTGTGTTTTCCAAAATGAAAAGTTACCACATTCATGAAAGGCATGAGGGAGTTAGGATAGATGTCCTCCTTTTCCTCTGAGAACCGGTGTCAATGCTGTCAGTACTGCTGCTGCTTTACCTGCCTGGGTCTCTAGTAGCAAAACCTCTTCCGTCCTCCATTATTAGTCCTTTATCTAGCCTACACCACTCTGTCACACCCAGCCTGTCTAGTCTTCCTTACCTTTGATAACCAACTAAGTATCACAATCACATTTTCAATATAGTATTCAAACGTCCTTATAAAATCCATAAAGTAAATGACTGAAGACTAATAGGTAAATAAATGACCAATAAGTTAGATTTATTCCATTTAGCATTCCAAGGAAGTACTGTACCCAGAAAAATGTGCAATTTGGTAAAATACATTCATGTTCATCATATGCTAGGTGAGAAATTATGCTGCTTCAGCTTGAAGAGACATAGCAAAAAGAATACCCAAATCTCTTTAACAGTCACAATCCATGTTTCAATTTAACAAAGTGATTAAGCAACCCAATAAATAAAAGCAACAAAAAAATTGTCATACTTCTACGATTTGTGACCTTAAAAGGGCACAGGATGTTTAGCAGTTAAACTTAAATTCTCCAAGTTTTCAGAAATCCTCCCATATTGGCATTATCATAAAAAGTAGTAATTTGGCTCCTGAGCCATTTTCCTGCTCAAGCCCGCTCCTACCTCTTAGGAGTGTGCTCTCCCTTTTAATAAAACTTCCTCTTTGTTTCACCTTATTTTTCTTTTTAACAAACTGCTTCTTGGTTTCACCTCTAAAAATAAGTAGTTATTTTGTGAAACTAAAGGGAGACTCTGCCCTTTATGTTTTTAAAATGTGCTTTTAATTTTTCTGACTACTGAAGACTATAATAATGTCACTTGGAAAACAGAGGGCTGAGTGAGCGTCTGAGGCACAGAGGAATGTTTTCACAGGCACAGTCGGTAAACACCACTGGCTCTAGACGAGCATTCTTCCCTAACTGGAAGCCAGTCACAATTTAACTTTTAAAATCTTGTTACACAGAGCAATGGAAGATCATTATCTCCATTAGCATTTCCTATAAATCTCAAGGATTGAAAGAATACTTTAAACAGTATCAACACCCTTTCCTTTTTACTGTGTTTCTGAGTCCATACCCAAAATTAAAGTTAGCTGAACTAGTCAACAGGCTTAGATGGTAGTTCTCTAGTACGAGGACTACAAAAAGTTGATCAGCGTATTTCTTGGGAAGAACTAGTGAGACCCATTTCCCAAACTTTAATGTCATAGCAATCCCTCACTGTATTCATAGCACAGCGGTGTGAATAAGGGCAACATGATGGGAAGGGGTAATTCTATACAAACATATTCTATAGTAATGAGTATCTCTGCAAATCTACTTGGATGCTGGAATAAATGATCTTGAACAAGAAGAACTAGGTGCCTGGGAAACACATAAAACATAAACATAGATTTTTTTTTCTTTTTATTCATTTTTATTGTTAGACTTATTGGGGTGACATCTGTTAGCAAGGCTTACATAGGTTTCAGGCATACAATTCTACAGTGCATTGTCAACTTGATGTATAATAAGTTCATCACCTAATGTGACTTCTCTTCCCATCACCTTATATTTAGCTTCCCCCCAAACAGATTTTAAAATACTACACTTCTGAAATTTAAAGTTTTTCTTTACACTTAAATTTTTACTCTAAGAAATGAATAGAATATACACCATAATAAACATGAACAGGCAATTCAGAAAAGAAATACAAATACCCAGTAAATATAAACACCTACAATCTCAAAGAAAAGCAAATGACAACCAAAAGAGAGAATTGCTTACAGAAATTATGGCACCTAAGCTTTCCTCACAGGCCGGAATCCTGGATCCCAGGTTTTAGTCTTCTGTAAGCAGCTCAATCTCTCACCATAGCTGCCTCACCAAGTACCTCAGTTTGATCTGGCCAGAGGAAAGGAATAGCCCCCAAGGCTTAAATCCTTCAGTCCCTTCCACAGTGGATTTTGGAACCATTTGTAAAACACAGGAAAGGACTGATAGGATTGGTATTTAAAATTTATGCTATAAAAGGAAAGAAAGGGAAGCAACCCACTGCCATTTGACCAATGAATGGATAAACGAAAAGTGTGTGTGTTTGTGATATATACAACAGAACATTAATCAGCCATAATAAAATTCTGGCACACGCTACCAACATGGACTAACATTTAAAGACATTTTGCTAAATGAAATTAAGCTGATAACAAAAGGGAAATACAGTATGATTCTACTTCTATGAGGTACCTAAATTAGTCTAATTCATAGAGTAGAATGGTGGTATCTAGGAGTGGGGGGTGGGAAGGAAGGGGAAATGGGAGTCACCGTTCAATGGAGTTTCAGTTTGGTAAGATGAAAAAGTAGCTGCACAACATGTAAATGTACTTAATGACACTGAACTGTACACTTTAAGATAGTTAAAATAGTAAATTTTGTATTATGCATATTTTACCACAATAAAAAAAGAGAAAGAAAAATTTAAAACAATTAAGTTCACAACTGTCAAGACCCTGAAAGACTTTTCAACAGCATTAGTGGAAGTTAAATACTTTATTTACCTAATAATTCGAAAGATACTGATTGGTTAAAGAGACCTTGTAACATAGACCACAATCTGATGAATGAGGATTTGAGTTAATTAAAGATAGCCTTTCAATGTAAGTCACTTTATATCTTTTATATGAAAAAGCTTCAGGTTTGTGATTCTGTAGGGAATGTCTTTTCAAAAGCTCTTTGGAAAGAGTTCAATCATAAAATAAGATAAAAATCTGGATAATCATGCACTTATTTTCCAATCTCTGTATTAACCTATTCCTAAAATGTGTTTACAAAGAATGCATATTCTGCATATTCTACAGGAAATCTTTTCATCAATCACCATGTGAAAACCTTTGGCTGGATACTGTGCATTCCTGGGAGGATTTAAATTCGTTTGTGAGGGACTGAAACCTGGCTTAATAGCCAAGAATTGGATTTAGGACTTGACAAAGAGTTTCTTTTCTGAAGAACTTAAAATGTTCTATCATGAGTTTTCACATTTATGTTCTCCATCGTTAATAAACAGAAAAGTATAAAATTGTAATTAAAATTATCTTTTGGTAGTTTTCTACATTATTATGCTAGCCTTTTCTGTCTACAACACTGTAGTATTTGAAATGACATTTCTACTTTTAGAAAAAAGAGACTAAAATATTCCAACTGTTGGAAATCCTGTTTCAATTGCATCATTTAAAAACTCTTAGCTGATCTACTTTTGAAGAACAGAAATTCTTTCCTAGAAAGCAGAATAATTTAATTAAAATTTCAATCTCCTTAAACATTTTTTACTTGAATGTACACATATATCAGTGCTAATTAAAAATAAATTTATCCACTCTTCTTAAATTTCAAATTCTTATTTTTTAAAAACGTTTAGTTTGACAAACTATTTTAATTGTAGACACAACAGTCACTCACTTAATTCTGCAACTTTTAGTTCAGGGCTAAAAATTCACAGATTGCTCTAAAGGATTCTTATTCTGTGGTATAAATTACAGAAAATTAAGTATTACTACAGGTACTGTCTGAATAACATCAATCTTCCTCTAAGAGCCAAACTGTCAGATCAGCTTAAGTAGCCAAACATGTTAAAAATGCTGCTGCTGTAAACCTGAAAGAGTAAGATGAAGAGATTACCAAAAATGAATTGACAGTCCTTGAGAATAGAAGGGGCAAACCAAAAGATCCTTGTAACAATACTGGTAGAATATTCCAGTCCTGACTCAGGGAAACAGCATCCTCACGGGCACAACAACAGTGATTAGCACAATGTATGGACGGCTACTCACAAGGGTCCACTATTTGCATACATAAATAACATGTTTGGTTAAATGTGATTGCATTTAAATTTTACCGTAATTACAAATAGTTTGCACTAAAGCACCACCAGCAAAGTGTGTGTGTAGGGGGAAAAGTCATGGACTAGACAATCCAATGGTTATAATATGACCAATAATAATAATTACTATTATTATTATATAGTACCTGGGATCACTATATTGGAAAGAGAGAACACACCTTCATATAACAGACAAAGCTATGCATCAAATCTAAGGTAATAGATCAAAAGACAGACCTGGCCACCTGTGCAAAAGCGATGTGTTCCTCCTTCCCATAAATCAACTGACCAAGGAGGACTCTGAGAGTTTGCTTCCCCTCTTAACATGGTAAGCTGATCAAAAAGCCTAATTCTGGTGGTGCTTGACCATCTCTTGGGAGGGGGAGTTCCGACTTACGTTCTGGGGACTGCCAGCACTTAAACGTCCTTTCTTTGTTCGGTAAGTATCAAGGCATTTTCCCATTTGTGATGTACTGCTACTGTACTCTGAGGCAAAAACTAAGGAAGTAAAGGAAGTACAAGTTTGTTT
This sequence comes from Lyroderma lyra, assembly GCA_004026885.1. NCBI lineage: Eukaryota > Metazoa > Chordata > Mammalia > Chiroptera > Megadermatidae > Lyroderma > Lyroderma lyra. Next base: position 104,643 of record PVJL010002916.1, read on the forward strand.
TTATTAAAGTCACTTAACATTTCTATCAGGTTTCTAATGCATTTAAGCTTGTTAAAAATGCAGAATCTCAGGCTACACCCCAGATTCTTTCAACAAAAATCTGCATTTTACAAAAGCCTCGGGTGATTTGTATGCACAGTAAAGTCTGAGGTGCACTCGTCATGGCCACACCTGCCAACCTGATATCCTAATTAGCCCCAGGCCTGATTACCTATGACCACTCTCCAAACATTTTTAAGCTTTAGAATGGAAGTGTGAAAGCACCTCAAAACCTGAATATAAACAGACACTTTCTCCAGTATCAGACTAAAATGAGAGGGGACTTGAACACAGGTTGTAGGTTCTGAACCCTGGGCTCTCCTCAGGGTTCTCTAGGGAGTGTTAACAACCACAGGACTGAAGACTGATCATCAGTTCCCTACGTCACTTGGGCACACAGCTAAAAAAGTAATCAACAAACTAGAACTTGGCTTCCCACACTTCAATCACCTACACATCACCTGTGGTTCTGTGACAATGCAGATTCTAATTCAGTAAGTCTGAAATGAGACCTGAGATACTGCATTTCTAAGCAGGTTCTAAGAAGGAACAGCTCAGCCTCTGTCCATAAGGCCTAACAACTCAGAAACACACAGGTTGTCAAAACACAAGGATTTTGAGTTTTTTGGTCTCAACTCCTTTTTCTAAATAGTCAAATGGGAATACAGTCTCCAATTCAGAATATTCACATGTGTCAGATGCTACTTTAGACAAGGCCAATACAAATACTAACAAAACACATAAAACTCCTACCCTTATGTGTGAAAGAGACAAGTAATTAAAATAGAATGCTAATAGAAATACCTAACCCAGATTTGAGATGGAGGGAGATTTCTTAAGTACAGTATTTTGCTGTGGATAATGCACTCTTTTCTGCCCAAATTTGTGGCAGAAAAATAAGGATGCGCATTATACATGGGTAGTACTAATTCTGCATCTATGTAAATGTTTTTCATTATTTTATTTATGCTTATGAGTTAAAAGTGTAACTCTAGAAATCAATAACAATATCATATGCAAAATAATACTCTACAATATAATAGATTTTTTTATATTAAAATTTTTTATACATAAAATTTCTTGTACCTTATATCTGTCTCTTTTATAATTATAATTATTTTTTATATAATTATCTTTTATAATTATCTTTTACATAAAATTTCATGTACTATAATATGTTAAAAAGTAAATGCTAAAATTCCTTTATAATACAAAAAACAGGTACCTAAATATAAACAAATAAAAATTTGAATTAGAAAATTAAAACAAAAGATTTTCCCCCCAGAAAGTTTGGGCCAAAAACATGGGTGTACACTATACACAACAAAATATGATAACACTTAGAGAAGAGCACATTTGGGATGCAATTCCTTCGGGGCAGAAGGCAATACACGTGAAAGTCAGAAGGTGAGGAAACGCGTATCACATTTGAAGAACCCCGTATTCACTAGATGCTCTGACTTACATCCAAATAAATCCATCATAAATTGAAAGTATGGTAGGTAAAAAATGCATTTAATGTGTCTAACCTACCAAACATTGTAGCTTAGCCTAGCCTATGTTAAACATGCTCAGAACACAACATCCAAAAACACTGGCACCCACTACCGTAGTTCACGCTCACTCGTGACCCCCCCGGCCGACTGGAGAAGGTGGCTTGCTACCACTAGCTGCCCAGCATCACAAGGAAGTACCCTACTGCTAGCCTGGGGAAACAAGCAAAATTCAAAAGCTGAGGTACAGGTTCCAGTGAATGTGTATCCTCTCGCACCATTGTAAATTAAGTGGAAAGATCCTAAGTCAAACCATCACAAGTCAGAGTAAGATCTAGGAACTGAAGCTGACGCCAGTGGTGAAAGAACGGATGGGACTGGAGGTGGGGCGGGGAAATACAGAAGACAGTCATGTTGATTCAGAGCGTTCATATCAGTAACTTGGAAAAACTAGATTGTACTACTCCTAAGTTAGGGAACACAAGAGCAAAAATTTTAGCAGGAAAAGACTATAAATTTTAGGGAAGAAAAAAGCAGAAATGTTCAATAGGCAGTCTGGCACAAAAGCTTCCAGCTAAAGAGGGAAATAGGCACTGGAAACACAGATTCATAAATTAACAGGAATGACACCCACTTCAGGCCAAATGGGAGTAATAGGAACCAAATTTTCCTTCCTGCCTGAAACAACAACAACAACAAAATAGATCAAATATAGGAAATAATGGTTTTTAGACAATGAATGTAAGGCAGCAGCATACAACAAAACCCAAGAGCCAGGAATCGAACCAGGTAGATTGCAGCCCAGTGAGGAAGAACCCAGCAATCTCCCGAACTGAAGACATGGATGTGGAAGTTCAGGAAGGCCGCGGTGGCTTACGTTTCAGAGCAGAATTCTGAGGAGGAGAGAGCTGCACACAGATCTCCAGAGATATCAAAGGGTTCCCTCTATAGTTTTAAACTAAGTATTGATCAGTGCATGCGAGGAAGCACCCCAAAGCTGGGGAGAGAACCATTTGAAAGGACTGAAGGCAACAAATCTAAACAAAAAAGATAAAGGCAACAGGACTATACTGACTAAAACTAGATTTCAAGAGTCCATACTGGATGCTTACATTTATATAATATTCTACAAATTCCAAATAATCTACTGTGACAGAAACCAAATGAAGTGTTGCCCTGGATGGAGGTAAAATTACAAAGTAGTATGGATAAACTTTTGGGGATGAATATGTTCAATATCTTGATTGTAGTCATGATCTCGTGTGCATACATGTCAAACTATAAACTTCAAATTTCTGCAGTTTACAGTATGTCAATTATGTCTCAGTAAAATAAACTATCAGCATACACAAGGAAACTGAGATTATGGGAGTGGTTGCGACTGCTGAGCAATCATATATAAATTCTGAAGAAGGTCTAGGTTAGGACCATGAAGAAAATCAAAATCTAAGGAAGTAATAAAGCAAAGAGATTGTGAAAAAGTGTCCAAAGAATCAGAGGAGAAATTCAGAGTGTGTGGCATCACTGAAGCAAAGAAAAAAAAGAGTTTTCCTTCAGGGAACCTTTCAGGGAAAGAGCAATCTATATTGCCAAATGTAAGATATGGCCTAAAAAATGTCCAATGCACAAAGGAGAGAAAGACTGTGAGGTAGACAACAGAAGCAGTCTGACAATTAAGTCTGCGAACTCATCCTAGAAAAAGTACTACATATCTCACTGCTGAATATCACTACAGTCACCTTTGAAGTACTCCCCTTGGGAAGCCATGCACCAACGTCAGCTCCTAGTGCACCCTTCAAAGCAATTTTGAAACTGTTTTTCTGGAATGGCCATCAAAGCTGTCATCATATAACTCTTGATGTCCTAAAGGTCACCAAAATGTCTCCAATATTTCTTTTATCTTCGGATAAAGAAAAAAGTCACTGGAGGCCAGATCAGGTGAGTAGGGAAGGTGTTTCAACACAGTTATCTGTTTACTGGCTAAAAACTCCCTCACAGTGTCATGTGAGCTGGTGCATGGTCGTGATGCAAGAGCCATGAGTTGTTGGGAGAAAAGTTCACGTCATTTTCGTCTTTTTCATGCAGCCTTTTCAGCACTTCCAAATAGTAAACATGGTTGACTGTCCAGTTGGTATAAATTCATAATGAACAATCCCTCTGATATCAAAAAAGGTTAGCAACATCATTGTGACTCTTGATTTAAACTGATGGAACATTTTTGGTGATGAAGAATTGGCTGGCTTCTATTCTGCACTTTGGCGCTCTGTTTCAAGGTCTTATTGACACACCCATGTTTAATCACCAGTGATGACACGGCCCAAACCATCATCTTGCCTCTCCAAAAGGTCTTGGCAAATTTTGACGCTCCTCTGCTTTGTTTCGTCGGTGAGGTCCTTCAGGACCATTTTTGCACACATCTTTCTCATGCCAAGATTTTCAGCTAAGATCTTCCTGTTTCTCTATTAATGTTTTCTTGATCTGCTATGCTTTTGCTGCACACTGGACAAATTTTTGCCATGTTTTTGTCAGTTCTGCTTGTTACTGCCCACCATGACTCTCTCCATCAGAAAAACATTTAATCTATTTGTACACTACCATTTTCTTCATGGCATTATCCCTATAAACTTGGCTTAACATGTTCGTGAGTTCACTACCACTCTTGCCAAGTTTAGTAAGAAATTTAATGTTTGCTCATTGCTCTAATTCAAGTTTGACATTCTCACGACAGCACACAAAGACACACAACAACAATAATGAATGCCACTCAGCAAGACATGGCCACATATCAACAAGGACACAGCTGTAAGACACAGATATACCAAGGTTATGACACCTTACTGAGTTGACTGTACAATTTTGCAATGTAAGCACTTAATTGTCAAACCTTGTAGAGTAGAAGAAAGAGCACCAAGATGGTCATTCTTTATCTAATAATCGGTGTCACTTTAACAAGAAAGACTAAGAAATACAGTGAAATTTTTATTTTCAGTTTGACAGTTAGAAGCCAACAGATTCTTTAATCTGGCATGCACACCTTAGAAACTAATAAGCTATATTCAATGTAAACAACAGTAATTAATAGTCCTTAATTGAGTCTTTAAAGGAAATTAAATTAGAATCAAGCTAAGAGTTATTAATACACATGCTCATTAAGCCTGAGGAAAACTCCAACTTGGAAGTCTATCTTCCCATCAAAATTTAATAGGAAACGAAATACTTGAAACTCTTCCAGTTTTTCTTTTTTTAATGTGTAATAGGGTTATTTACGTTCTATCAGCCAACCAAGCAGAACAAAATATTTTGCCTGTTAGGATAAAAATTTACATTTTCATACAGATGCACATTATCAGTACACATAAAAATTTAATTCGGTAAATTAAATGTAGTGAACAATCTTCAAAACCAATGCAGATGTATCTGTTTTAACACTCAAATTCCAAAAGAATAAACTAGTCATCTTTTAAAGTAAATAGTATCAAAAAGTAGTTCTGTTTAATGGCTTCTTTTAAATGTTTACAGATTCAACTTACTAAATACTCCAAAAATTTTTAAAGTTATGAAATAGATTCTATTTAAGTCTCTTTACTCTTACTTAATACACTTTTTTAAAAATCTGAACTTAAGCTAAAAACTTTGTTTAGTATTTTATAGCAGAGGCATTTTAGATATTGGATAAAATAAGCCAACTGTAGAAGGCCAAATATAGCCATATACATTCAAACATAGATAGGCTTTATTTGTTCCTAGTAACTTCATCTCCACTTGTACAGTACTGAATACATGACCGGAAAAACCCCTCTAGTTCACATATTGTCCAGATCAACCAATCCCTAAATAAGACTAAAGTGTTAAAAAAATTTTTTTCACAGTAAATCCCATTTTACAATTATGCACATTTCTATCTGCACTCAGAATACTTATTGCATTCTTATGTAATTTAAGAGCATAATGAGCTATAGTAGCTTGAGACTAGACATTAATTTAAAAACTTATCAATGATAAAGACAGAATACCAAAAGTTTTTAAAAAGTATTTTCTGTGATATTTAGAAAGAATTTTTTTATCTGCGGCCCATCCTGTTTCCATTTTTTCTTTTCCAATATTTAACAAATGTGTTTAAACATCTGTGTTTAAAAGACTAAATACTCCCACAAAGCAGTTTTATAAATTGTTAAAAAGAAGAAAGATTAAAGGGGGGCGGGTGAGACGTGGAAAGAAAAGATCCACTCTTCTTAACCAACTAGTTTATTAGACACAAAAACTGGTGGGAGGGTGGTGGTGGTGACAGAACAGAGACTTCAAAGACCTGGGCAACCATAGGAGTACAACTGGGCCCACTGGGACACAGAACTATACCCTCTCCTGCCCAAGAGTTATTTGGTGGCAATTTGAGAAGCATGGGTTTGTATAATAAACTTGTAAGTAACATAACATTAAATATTTTTTCTTTAATTATTAAAAATGAGGTATGATCAAATCAGAATGCACATGCATTTTCTTCAAACTGTCAAGCTCCATCTACATATTATGAATTAGTATTAATATGTGCTTTAAAAAAAAAAAACAACTGTGATTCATTCACCTCCTGAGGAAAGAGCTCATGTAACTAGCTGTTTTTCTCTCTAGTCATTTTTATAATTAACATTTATAGAAGATTCTCTATTACTAGATCTTTAAACTACTACGTGAATTGCTAACGCCAAGCAATTTAAACTTAACAGATTTGTGTTAATCTTTTCATAATATTATGATTCAGCATCTAGGTCACCTCTTTCACTCCATACAAAGTTTTTCTCATCCACTGACAAATGCCAGAGTATTAAAAGCTGGATGTTTCTATCATGATTTTCTTCCCCCCAGATCCATACTGTAAAATGGAAATACATTGTAAGCCACACATATTAAAAAGTTCTAGTAGCCACATGAAAACAAGTATAGAGAAACAGGAAAATACATTTTAATAATATACTGTATTTAACACAATAAATCAGAAGTATCATTTCAATACATAATTCATATAAAATATAATATGAATGTTTAATAATTTATTATTAATATTTTTCAATCTAAATCCAGCGTGTATTTTATACGTACAGCACATCTCAACTCAAACTAGTCACATTGCTAGTGCTCGATAGCCACCTTATTAGTGGCTATCATAAGGAAACCCAGGATGGTGGCAGAAACAAGAGTCTCACTGACATGAAGGCTACAAATTCCTGACATTGATGCCTACCTAACAGACTCCAGCAGTTAAAACAGAAGGCGTTTATTTACTCCTTCGCCTTTTACTGTATATTAGAGTAAAACTGTGAAGTTAAATGCAAAAACATGTAAGTAGTTCAACACAGTAAATACAAGAAACATAAATCTATGCACTAGCAAAATTAAAATGATTCCGTGGGCCATAAACAATCCAAAAACCAAAACAATTCCATTTGGTGAAAGTGAAAATTGATTCATCAAGTACCTACTGTGTCTAACACTCATTTATGAAAAAATACAAATACAGCCTCGGCCAGTGATTCTCAGACATGGCTGGAACTCAAACACAGGCAAACTGACTTTGGAATGAGGAACTCCACTGGGACCCATGCTGGTGGTTCCAGTCCTTCTGTCATGACCCTGAGGACCTCCCTTTCGGTAATGGCCACAACCTCCCCCGTTTCCATTCCTCACTGCCGCCCTTTCCCCTTGCTCTCAAGGCATGATACAGAATTTTCCTTTAAAACATGTAATTCTGGGGGGTTCCCTGGGGGTGTAGTGGCTAAGGCTTCAGCGCTGTCAATGCTGCAGCCTGGATTCGATTCCCAGTCAGGGAACTACCCACATACAACATGTAATTCTTTTCTCAGAAATTTCTTAAACCCTTTACCAAGTTTGTGTGGTTTGTGAAACTTCTAAGAGAGCAATATAAAGCAAAAGGTTTTCCAAATTTATTTGACTACCTGAACTTTTCTCCTCCTCCTGGCCAGGACCTCAACCCCACCTCCTGCCTCCATTAACTGCATGTGCTCAGGCCTCAGAATTCTGCTCTTTTAATGTATAAGCTCTCTCCAGAGGTGACCCACCTACTTGCACATGCTTTGAATAGCACAGATCATTACTTCTCAAAATGTGCAGCATCACGTCAGAACATGTTCGAAATGCAAATTTTTGGACACTAACCCAGACCTATACTCTCAGAAACTTTTTGGGTGAATCCTCCAATGTGTATTAAAACAAGCCCTCCAAGTGCTAAAGTTTGAGAACCACTGCTGCAGACAGACTTACCAGCTTTAAATTGTTATCTCCAGGACAGAGCTCTTCACGCTAAAATCTAGACTCAGACAATCTAGTAGGATGGCCAAAAAGCATCTTACTGTACTTAAAAAAAAAAAAAATCACATAAATGAAAGAATATAAATGCTAAGTATATACTTATAGCTAATGAAAAAAATCTGCCCTTACATTTCGAACTCTTAGCCATAATATTTCCAATTTTAAAAAATAACAAAAGATTTCAAATTCATTACAGTGTTCATTATCAGCCTGGAAAGAAAGAATCCCTGGGGATAGCCATACATGTTTGTTAGTAAAAGCAGAAAATATCTCTGGAAGGTACACAAGAAAGAAACAGTGGTTGCCTGCACCACTTGAATTTTATCATGCACATGGAACTTTGAAAAATTAATGTATTCTATTTAAGGTAATATTATATGTAAGATAGTATTTCACTTTCAGTTACTAGAAGATAGTTTTCTCATTTACTGTCTAAAACTTTTTTTTATTTTAGTAACACCTTAAAGCCCTATTAAAACTGGAAAATTGGTTAACTACAAAGCTTGACTCTGCCTTTGCATCATTATGTATGTTAAACCAAAGTCCCTCTACCTGCCTAAGCATCTATGAAAAGCCCATGTGCCATCAGTAAAGGTAATATGATCAGTTAGTGCCATACTTTAATAGTTTCTTAAAGGTAGTGTTGATGGTCCACTTGTAACAGAATTATCTAGTGAGATCTTTAAAAAAAAGTCAGGGCTCCTATCCAGACTTACCAAATCTTCTTGTGATTCTTTGGCAACTAAAGTTTAATAAACATTCATTTGAAATAACCTACGGTGAACTCTTGACATAGCAACTAAGAGAAACAAAAGTTAGACCATATGTAGTGATTTACTAACATCCTAATTAACTTAAGAATGTATGATTAACTAGGCTTTGCTTATAATGTAATAAATTGATGAAAAGAAATTCAAAGCACATGTATTAGTGTGTTCCACTGCTGTAAGAAAATACCACAGACTGGATGGCTTATAAGCAACAGCAGTTTATTTCTCAGTTCTGGAGGCTAGGAAGTCCACTATCAAGGTATTGGCAGAATGGATAGAGCTTGCTTCCTGGTTCACTGAAGTCTCTGCTCTCCTCAGGTGGTGAAGGGGCAAGACCACTCACCAGAACCTCTTCTATAAGGCTACTAATCTCATTCATGAGGGATCTAACTTAATGGCCTAATCAGCTCCCAAAGACCCTTATCTCCAAATACCATCGTATTGGGGACTGGGTTTCAATCAATACATGAATTGGGGGCAGGGAATATATTAAGTTCAACCAATATATGAATTAGGGGCAGGACTGACAATTAAATTAGAGAACTCCGCCTAGAGAAAGTGCTACCTACCTCATTGCTGAATATCACCAGGGGAAGCTGTGCGCAGATGCCAGCACCTAGCCCACCCTTCAAAGCAATTTTGGGACTCTTCTTCTGGAATGGCCATCAAAGCTGTGTCATACCTTGGCAAGGTTATGACACCTGTTTGTACAGTGTTGGCAAAGTGAGTGCATGGTGGCCAAGTTCACAAACTTAACTGTCAGATTTGGGACACAACAACAGCTCTGATGGCCATTCCAGAAAAAGAGTCCCAAAATTGCTTTGAAGGGTGGACTAGGCCCTGGTGTCCATGCACAGCTTCCCAAGGGGAGTACTTCAAAGGTGACCATAGTGATACTCAGCAATGAGGTAGGTAGCACTTTTTCTAGGAAGAGTTTGCGAAATTAATTGTCCGATCTTGTATGCTTCAACAGAATGATAGTGGTTACTCATAAGATTCTCAAAAAAAAAAAAAAATTAATATTTTTAAAATAAATTTTATAAATGCAAAATTTAATTTTTTTATTGTTCATATATTCCACAAATACAAAACTAAAGCAGATACCTTCAAACCACCAGTACGGTATTAAATTATAATCTCCAAAATAATTTTCATTGGGTCCAAAAACAACAAGAGATTAAATCTAACTGGAAAAGATTTAATTTGCTGATAGATTATTCTATTTGGTTCAGCTTCCTTCCATCCTTCAACTCACATCCTTCTCACTTCTAACCCACATTAAATAACTATTTAAACTGCCAAATATTTTAAGATCTATAGATAACTGGCTCAATAAACTTGTCAACATATTTCTATTGTATCATAAAAATTCCAAAAGTCAATTAAAATAAAAATTGTTAAGTACAGGAAAACTGATTCCACATGTCATCTCAAGTATACACAAGTAAGGAATTACGATGACCTCCCCCCGTTTCATTTGTGTTTAAAAACAAAACTTGAAATTTTAGTATGCCTAATTAATCTACTGCTTACACTATTCTGACACACATATCCTCTCTCCAGATTTCATTCCATTGCAAGCTTTAGTCTCTGGGTTTTATCATCTATGACAGCTTACAACTCCCAGTACTCAAGTTTTGGAAGCATGTCTAGAAGTAGATTAGTCAGTTCAGTTTTCTAAAATCAAATTGTGGCAAAACTCAACATCCATCACAGAGCCTGTATTTTCCCTTCTGTGGAGTTAACAGTAATGTATCTCACAGTAAACAAGAGCTTTAAACTATTCCCAGACATTATCTCGTTAATCTTTACAACATTTCTATAAGGGAGCAGATAGCATCAGATAACTTGGAAACTCCCAATCCTTTTTAGACTCCTCAACAGCTTCTTAAAGAGATTATAATGTTATTTGATACACTACTAAAATAAGCAACCTGTAAGACACAAACTGGATCTTAATAATTTAAAAAGGCAACTCAAATGTATTAGCAAAGAGCTTCCTTTCCTTTGTAGGAGTCTAAGTAGAAGTGGTTTCAGTCAGTATAAAGGGGGCACAAAAGGGGCACAAAGGAGGCTTCGTGGGCCTCTCTTCCTCTTTCTCTCATGGTAAAACAAATGTAATAAGGCTATTTCTCTAACAGGAAAGAACCAAGCATTTAGCCTATTATTTGTACAAACCATATCTCAGGGTAATGAAATAGTTGATAAAAGAAAAGTTCTCTTTATAAAATACTCTAGCTAATAAATTACAAGAGAATGATAGAATATCAGCCTTTTGCAACCCTTAATAAAATGAATCGAGACCAGCAGTCCCTAAAGCACACACCAGAGAATCTGCAAAGTCAAAACTATTTTATAACAATACTAAGATGTCACCTGCTTTTCCCCCCTTCATGCTTTCATGAGGGTACATGACATTTCCAGAAGATACATAATATGTGATATTGAAACAAATTAAATGATAAAGCAGACAGGAGAATTCAGCTATTGTCTTCTTTTAAGCTGCATACAGAGATTTACAAAAATGTAAAACAATGCAAAGTTCTCACTAAGCTTTTGTTTTGAAAAATAGCTTTTACAGGGGGGTCCCCTGCTGGTGTAGTGGCTAGGCTTCGGTGCTCTCACCACAGTGGCCTCGGTTTGATTTACAGCCAAGGAACCAACCAAAAGAAAAAAAGAAAAATAGTTTTTACAAAAATGTTATTTATGTAAACATGCAATGGGTTTATTATTTTTTAGAAAATAAAATTTCTTAGTTTTAATTTCTAATAAAGTAAGCACCCAAAGATACAATAATATTTAGAATAAACAAAAACTCTTTATAGAGTCCTCAAAAAATTTTAAGAATATAAAAGGATCCAGAGAATAAAAAGTTTGGGGACAGCTGATCTAGATATTAATAATTCATCAATAACTGCTAATATCATAGAAAGAGAACTAGCCAGACATTTCTTTCTCCTGACGGAAGTACTAACCACCACCTATAAAGTATTCTTGACTCCCCCCAAAAATGGAACATTAATCTGATCCAACTTCAAGTTTAAATCAAATTCTACCAATTTACAGGAACTAAAGGGTTCAAAGGGTGACATTAAACACCACCACTGGGATGCAATCAGCAAAATCCAGACTGTACCAAACACTACAGAACCAACAATCAGCTTTATTTATCAAATAAACTGCACAAGAAAAACAGAAAAAGAACGTAAAGATTCAAAGCAAGTTAAGAGACACAACAACCAACTGCAATGTACAAACCTCATTTGGGCTAAGTATAACATGTAGGAGTCATTCATGAAAATGTGAATGCTGGATATTGGATATTAAGGAATTATTATTTACATGTAATAGTGGTACTGTGGTTATAAGAAGATTCCTTGTCTTTTATAAATTTATACTATTTACAAATAAAATGGTAAGATTCCAGGATTGCTTCAAAATAATAGGAGTTGGAAGAAAGAGATGAAGTAAGATTGGCTACAATTGAAAATTAACAAAAATGGTAATACATTTATATCTAGGGTCATTATACTATTTTGTTTACCTTGTTCTTTTGATTTTTCTACAATAAAAGTTGTTTTTTAATGTTTCAAGTTAGGAGAAAATTTATTTCCACAGGTAAACTGAATCATTTCCTCTTAATCCAAAGGGTATTATAACCATGTGTCCTTCAATTTAGCTGCCTCATGATGTGTTGCTGTTGATTCATAAGGCAGCCCTGAGCAGTTTGTTTGGTTACTCCATCTTCCTTCTGAACTCTTTACCTCCAAGAATATTAAAACAAAAACAAAACATAACTGGTTAAAAAAAAGGAGGAGGAGGAGGAGGTTACTGAGAGATCAAATAGAAGGAGAAGAATCAAGAAAGTAAGTTGGAGACTTCACACTTGAGGGAAACAGTCTCATTCCAATAGAACACCAGCATGCTTGCTTACACTTACACACACACACACACACACACACACACACACACAGAGGAATGAGTATATTTTAAAATAATTTCACTCCCGTCTGTTCCTAGTTCAGATATGTCTTAGTCCTCACATTTTGGTTTGAAAGTCTTCAGTCCTAGAGATGTTGAAAGACTAGCCCTGAAGTTATTGGCTTGACCTTTATATAGGATTCCTCGTCCAATGGAAGCTATGTAAAGAATAAGGATATAATACCAATAATCTTAAATTGAGAATTTCTTGCAGGATGATCTTAATAGAATTTTTAAAATAATTTGCATAATAGCTTTATGAATCAGAGAGGCCTCAGAACTTGCCCTGCATGGCAGGAAAGGGCAAACGTTATGAGAAAGTAAAGGCCATGTCTGCTCTCCCAGGATCACCCATATTTCAAATATCCTATCTCACTATCAGGTCTTATATCTTGATTACTGGTTTTGAAAACACAGTCATCATATCCATAGAACTTAAGTAACTAAAAAATGTATTTAAACAGTATCTCACCATCTAATAGTCATCTTAAATTATGCTTTATTTTCAAGTCTTCCAAAGAAGCAACTCTAACAAATACCTGATAATTTATCCTTAACTGAGTAACTCCCGGGTGTTCTTTTAAAAAATCAAATAATAAATGGAAAAGTACACTGAAACTGTTAAGTAAGTTTTTCTATGTGAATAACAGTTATTCTTTGTTTTCAATGGGTTATTTTTCTAAGAAAAAACAATGTTTAACCTATGAGTGCACCAAAAAACTAAGGCTTTGTTCAAAACAGGATAGAAAGTTGTTAACCACACCGTTTCATTCCTTGCACCAAAGTGAATTTAATTTATTACTTTTCCCTACTTTAACAACATAAACGGTTTCAACAACAGAAAGTCTTAAAGAACTAATTGACAGTATGTAAGCAAGAACTAAAAGAAAAATGCAGGGCAAGTTATTAAATTACAATGGGATTCCTCTTAAAACTGTATTCTCAAAGATTACCATGGAATCACGTAATTTAAACTTAAAAGAAATTAATGTCCCAGTTAATATAGTAAGAAAAGGAAATAAAATGTACACAGACTGAGAAGGAATAAATAAACGATCATCCATGTAGAAAACCTGAAATAGTAACAAAGCAATAAAAAGGAGCTAGCCAGGCCAGCCCCTCCTGCAGGTGTGTGGATGCACTTGGGCTCTCTGGCGGAGTGCAGTTACAGCTTTTCGCAGACTACATTCAGCCCGTCTGGTAGTCCTGTCCAGACTGAAGGTGCTTTGGCCGCTGTAGCTACAGGAGCCCCTTCAGTAGGAATTAAAACTGCAAATGGTGTGGTATTAGCAAGTGGGAAGAAACACAAATCCATACTGTACGATAAGCAAAGTGCACACAAAGGGGTAGCAATTACCAAACACAGGTTTAGTGTACAGGGGCATCAGCCCCGATTAGAGACCTCGCACAGTCTCAGAGCGCTACAACTAGCTCCGCCATACTACGGTGTTTACCTAGGATCCATTCCCACAGCTCAGCTGATCCAGAGCAGCACTGCGTCAGGAGTTTCTTTACTAATTTGTGGTTGGAATGAGGGACGATGTATTTATTTCAGTCAGATCTATCTGGAGTGTACTTTCCCTGGAAAGCCACAGCAATGGGAAAAAACTGTGTTAATGGGAAAACTTTCCTTCAGCAAAGATGTAAGAAAGATCTAGAACATGAAGATGCCACTCATACAACCATATTAACCTAAAGGAAAGCTCTGAAGGGCAAATGACAGAAGATAACATAGAAGGTGGAATCTGCAATGAAGCTGGATTCAGGCAGCGTACTCCAACTGAAGTTAAGGATTACTTGGCTAACATACACAATAATGAAGTGACTGAAAAATCCAAATTTCAGATAATCTCTATACTTAAACATATTTAAAGTATGTTTTGTTTTGCAAACTCTTTACACACTTATTTCTACATGGTTTAATGGACCAATATTTTTAAAATAACATTATAAATCATAATAAACTTATCCAACTCCCAGCTTTTTATGAGTTAGTACAATTTAAAAATAGTTCCTGCTTTTTATCACACTTAATTTCTGGAAACTACACTCCAAAACAGAATGGTGAAGTCACTTTTTAGTCTTCATGCACTTTAAGACTAAAAGTCAAGTCAAATCTTGGTACCCTCTTTCCCACCAGATGTTGTCTATGCTTCAGTAACGCAAAATGCTGATTTTGGTAAACATCACTGCTTTTAGAGAGGAGAGAATCTGCAGGCTTTGATGGATTCAGGAGACAAGGGTGGAAGCACAGATGTTTTTTATGCACCATTAGGTGTGAAATCAATAGAACCCTAGGAGGCGCTCTGAAATATCACTGGAGCTTTGAAGAGTGCTAAGCCAAATAATCTCCGATAGGAGATACATAAGTAAATAAAAAACGGTGTGCTGGTTCCTGTTGGTTTCTCCATCACAAGTAGGTAAATGTACTTAAAAAGAGCACCCTAGACTCTACTAGACCTTGTTAACTCAAGGATGAACATAAATGCTAGAAATAAAATACTAATATTTAAGCTAGAAAAACACAACAAAAACCCTCCCAAAACTAATAAGCAATTACAGCAAGGTTGCAGAATATATAATTCATATAAAAAAAATTTCATTTTCCTATATACCAGCCATGAACAAATGAAATTTGAAATAAAGAATACAATATATTTACACTATCACACAAAAATATAAAATAGTTTGGTATAAGTCTAACAATATGTAAAACATCTAATGTGAGGAAAACTATAAAACTCGGAAGAAAGCTAACAAAGAAGAAATAAAGAATTAGATAAATGGAGAGATAAGCTCTATTAATTAGGAAAACTCATTGTCAAGATGTCAGCTGTTCCCAACTGGATCTATGAATTCAATGAAATTCCAATCAAAATCCTAGCAAGTTTTTTGTAGATCCTGACAAACTAATTCTAAAATGTATATGGAGAGGCAAAAGACCCAGAATAGCCAACAAAATATTCAAGGAGAAGGACACAGCTGGAAGACTGATACTACCCAATTTTAAGACTTACGATAAAGCTATAATAATCAAGACAATGTGGTACTGGTTTCCCATCGTGAAGTTGGAAGGACAGGGGAAAAAGTCTTAAGGAGCAAGGGCAAAATCGGCAACGAATTCCTCAAACCAGAAATTGTGCATGGCTTCATCCTCTCTGAGTCTCAATTTCCTCATCTACAAAGTAGAAAGAACACTGACTTCCCTAGAGTTCTTCTAAAATTTTAATACATTAATACCCATCAAGATCTTAGAAGAGTGCCGGGCCCAGTAAGCATGCAAATTGATTTATTAATATGGCTTGCTTCTTCTCAAAGACAAATATCCTTCTTCACCCATAATCAAACTAATAAAATATTCTAAAAGCCAGCTTGTAGTGTAAATGATTTCTGGTCTTTGAAACTGTCATGTCGCTCAGATAATAATAAGCTCCCCCTAAGCCAGCGGTTCTCAACTTGTGGGTCGCGACCACTTTGGGAGTTGAACGACCCTTTCACAGGAGTCGCCTAAGACCATCGGAAAACACATAACAGATATTTACATGACGATTCATAACAGTAGCAAAATGACAGTTATGAAGTAGCAACGAAAATTTTATGGGGGTCACCACGCCATGAGGAACTGTGTTAAAGGGTCCCAGCATTAGGAAGGTTGAGAACCACTGCCCTAAGCATTCCAACTGAGAACATTAACAGTCCATTTAAAAAGACATAAAACTGAGCATGTGCTAATGAACTATATTCTACTACAATTTACACATAACGATCTCCCCAGCTGGTGTATGACAACCTCCTAACTCATCTCCTTGCCTCTGTTATCTCCTTCCTCTAACCTATTCTGCACATCACTGTGCAATAGCTGATCTTGTTAATATGACTATATCCTGCTAAATTCTCCTACAGACTGACTCACAAACCCTAAAATTTTCAGCCTCGTTTTTAAGGTCCTTCACAATCCTGCTCCCCAATTTCACCTATTTTAATTATTTCCTCATATAAACCCTCTATTCCAATCAGGTTGCTAACTCCCATCTTTGTGCCAAGACCCACTCAGCTCTCAGTCTGAAATATGACTCTCTTCTTCACCTGTCCATTTCTTATCAGTCCTTCAAGATCAGCTCAAATCTCACACTCCCTCCACGGAACTTCCTGGACCATCATTCAGTTGTCTAAGGAGCTCTTGCTGCTCTGTATTAACAGTATGACATTACATTTAACGCTTTATCATACAAGCTCGGACAATTAATTCTGTGAACTCATTCTAGAGAAAGTGCCACATACCTCATTGCTGAGTATCACTACGGTCACCTTCAAAGTACTCCCCTTGGGAAGCTGTGCACCAACACCAGCACCTAGTCCACCCTTGAAAGCAATTTTGGAACTCTTTTTTTGGAATGGCCATCAGAACTGTCATCCCTTGGCAAGATTATGACACCTCACCAAGTTGTCTGTACAGTGTTGCCAACAAAAGCACACAGTGGCAAGTTTGTGAACTTAATTGTCAGATTTTGGGAATGACCACAGCACTGATCGCCATTCCAGAAAGAGTTCCAAAACTGATTTGAAGGGTGGACTAGGAGTTGGCATCGGTGCACAGCTTCTCAAGGGGAGGACTTCGAAGGTGACCTTACTGATATTCAGCAGTGAGGTGTGTAGCACTTTTTCTAGCATGAGTTTGCAAAAATAACTGTCGAACCTCATATATTTTTAATGTTTCAAAACTCTTATATAATCTTATTTCTCCAAATTAGATTACAAATTGCTCAAGGACAAAACCATGAATTAGAGTTCATCCAAATCCTGACAGTGCTGATAACAGAACACATAAGCAACTCAAATGCCCAAAAGGCCTCATTCGGTAACATGTAATGTGTTTTAAGAAGCTAGTAAACATATTGTAGCTTTACTGGAACATCCAAATTATAAAATATTCTGTAGCCATTAAGAATAACAACACAACTATATTATTTACTGACACAGGATGTTTGTAAGATATACTTACAACAAAAAGGTTACAAAAATACTTGTAGGACTATTAAATTTCTGGATATAGAAACATTATTTTATGTGTATGCATAAAAATGCCCTCAAGAATTGTACACCAAAACTATAAAGTAATAGTTACCATTGGATAGAGAATTATATTTATGAAACAAATACATATAGCAATTAACAGCCATGCTTTCAAAAAAAGTTTTTTTGGGGGGTGTAGTGGCTAAGGCTTCAGCGCTCTCAACACCGCGGCCTGGGTTCGATTCCCAGCCAGGGAGCTACCCCGCCCCCTAAAAAAAATTTTTGAGGGAAATAATAATATTCACAATATAATGTCAAATTTAAAGGTAGGTTATAAAACTGTATATGTAATCCCAATGCATAAAAATAAAAATGGAAGAATGTATTCCCATTGATAATAGCTGATCTTTGCACAATTATGTTTTTGCTCTTTTATTTCAAATTTTCTACAAGGCATTACCTTTAAATCATCAAAACTAAGCACTATTCCTAAAACATGATTGGAGAGGCCCTTGACTTCCTCTAAGATAACAGAGGGCAGAGGAAGGGAGGGAAAAGACTCAAAGGCAATGCCCATCCTTTAGCGCCTGTACTCCAGGATGAACTGAAAGAATCGGAACGGAATAAGCACCTGTTTCATATCAAGTACAGGACAAAGTCTAAAACTAGGAGTAATGTTATGCTATAATTTCTCCATGGATAATTCTCTCAGAACAGAATCTGGCAATTCCGTATCACTGGAGTCCCCCATCTCTACTCCATCCTGCTCCTCCAAAAGTCATCCCCAAATGATCGTCAGTACAGAACTATTTTTGTAATAAAAAGAATCATGTGGTACAACTTTGTTTAGAGCCTATTCTCTCATTTCTTTTCAATCCATGTGGGAATTTGGCCTTACTTATTCTAATATACGCATTTGATAGGATTTTGTATTATTTACTATTCTTGGATACCTGTCCCTAAACAAGAATATCCTCTTAATGATTTCGAATTAGTCAGGCAAACTTTTCCATCCCAGGGTTATTGTCTAAACAGGTATGGATGAAGGAATGAAATGCCCCGGCAACAATGCTACCGAAGAACAGAATGAAGTCTGAATTCCTTGGCTGACATTCACTCAGCTCCATCACAATCAGTCCACATCATTCCTCTTTAGCTGTTCTCCATTCATTCCTCACAATAAATCTCTGCACATGAAAGTATATCCCTCCCTCTTTTCAACAATGACAAGCCATGTGCGGGCCTTGGCACCCCAACAAATCTGGAGTCAAATTTAAGTTCTGCCAGTATGGCCTTCGGGCAAGTTATAATTTCTTTGAGAGTCTACTTCCTCATCCTATAAAATGAGGAATAAAAATATCTACCATGTAAGTTAATGTGACGATTAGAAATAAGGCATGGAAAGCCCCCGTCACAGGGCTCAGCATACACGTGGCATGCGAGAGAATGCTATTATTTCTGGGCTCTATGCCTTCACACATGCTCTTCACTCTACGTAGCACGTTGCTGTGTCCCCATCTACACTTGGAAAATATCTCTTATCAGTCAAGACCCAGGGCTTACTACCACTTCATCATATGTAAAGCCTTCCTTGACTCTCTTATGTAAACTGGTGGCTCCCTTTTCTGACTTAGTTCATTACTTTGTTTTCTCCATTATAGTTCTCAACACACCAATCTAATTATTTGTTGCTTGTTATGGTCTGAATAGTTGTGTCTCCCCAAAACTCCTAGCCCCCAATGTAAACAGTATTAGAAGGTAGAGCCTTTGGGAGGAGATTAGATCATAAGGGTGGGGCCCTCATGAATTGATTAGTGCCCTGAAAAAGGAGATCCCAGAGATCTTTCTCACCCCAGAGGACAACACAGAGGGAACCAGGAAGCACATGCTGCCACCTTGATTCTGGACTTTTCACACTCTAGAACAATGAGAAATAAATTTCTGCTGTTTATAAACCACTCAGTGTGCAGTACTGTTACAGCAATCTGAACTAAGACATTATTCTTATCCCTGACTAAAGAGTGAAGTTCCTTAAAGGCTGCTGGGTTTGCCATTCATCTTTGTATCATCTAGCACTAAGCCTGGGACAGAGGGCTGGCACTCAAATTTATCTGGATAAAATCAACTGGAAGAGAATCTATTAATAACAAAAATGCTGGAACATCAAGGGAGAGGAATGACAAGGGCAAGTGGTACAGAAAGGTAAAAAAGAATGAAAATACAAAAAATGCTGTCCCAACTGGCAATTAGGAGGTCAAAAGTAACTTTGGAGAGATCTATTTCAATAAAGTTGTAGGAATTGAGCAGCGAAATGGGATTTAGCAGGTGAAAACAATGCCTTTAAAATGAGCAATTAAGGGAAAAGGGTAAGGTGAAGGTGAAGCAGAATTAAAGGACCATTTTTCTTCATGGCACGATGAACCAAGAGGGAACGACCAAGTATTTAAGAAGAAGTGAAATAAGCAAGATTCCAGACAGGAATCAGGGTAGTTAGTCCTGAGAAAGAGGGGAATGCTACACTCAGCTACAGTTTAGAAGTTTGAGGGTGGAATCCAACCCAAGTTTTGAGACAAAAGTAGTCTGGCAAAACCAAATTAATACTTTTTTTATAATGGACTATCTCTCTAAATAAAGAAGACTTTTCCACCTCAAAACACCCCGTTATTTTCTAATACCAACAAAATACGTCTCAATTTCATCTGTTTCTTTCCTTTTCTACCGCCACCGCCCTAGCAATGACTAAGTATACTCTTAAACAAATAGTAGTTGCACCTCTTGTCACTGCCTGCTCCCTAGCCCATTTTCCATTTCATTACTTAAATGATCTTCCCAAGTCACGGTTTTATGTATTTTGGATAGATGAGCAAACTTTAGGTCTTTTTCAAAGTAAAGGATCATATTTATTATTACACATTTTTTTACAATTTAATGACTAAAATTGTGCTAGTCTTTATTAGGTTTCTTTTTACATCTCACTGACAAGGTTTTTGAGTGTTTTGCCCCTAAACTCCACTTGTCCATATGCCCTGTGGTTTTTATTGTAATTTTGCATGCCATGATGAGTTTTAGGGACTTATATGTTGAATTACATCTTATACACTTATAATTATTGCAGCTCTGATGACCAATTTCTCACTGAAATCAAAGACTACAGAGGAAGTTAAAAAAAAAACCTCTGGGCATCCCAATTATCTGAAGATCCCAGTACCTATGAGATATCCTGAATGACCCAAACACTTTTCTTGAAGAATGTTCTGTACATACAACATGTGGGGGAAAACATACCTGTTTATCTTAAGTCAACTTATCTGCCAATCAGAAAGCTACATAATAGGGCAGAGAAGCAGTAAGATCCTTTCCCAATCAAGTAATGCTTAAGTATTTTAATACCAGATAACACAAACACATCCATCCCTACAGACAGAAAGTATAATGCTAGTTGCAAGGGGCTAGTGACATAGAAGAATAGGGACTTACTGTTTAATAAGATGAAAAGAGTTAATAGGATAGATAGTTGTGACAATTACATAACAACGTGAAGGTATTTAATATCACTGAATGTATACTTAAAATGGTTAAGATTTTATATTATGGGCATTTTACAACAACATCAACAATATCCATTCCTATTTTTGAAGTAAGACTAACAACATAAAAATACTCATGATGAGTAACTAAATACACAAATCTAAATAATGTGCTTCCATTTTTTATGTAGATACACAGAAAAAGGATTAGAAACCTATTAATATGTATAACAGGCAATAAGTTTATCTTCCCCTGTATTTCCATGAGGGAATTACAATGAACACATTACTTCATTTTTTAAACACATTACCTTTACCAGCACGAAAAATTCATTCAGATTATAAAAATTTGATTTGAATTCCTTTTTGTTTGCATAGAATACCAAAAAGTCTTGTCAAGAATTTGAAACCTAAAGTAACTTCCTTCGTGTTTCACCTAATACAAACTTACTTTTATTTCATATTTCTCAAGTACTATCTTCTGAATGTTAATTTTGTTCTTTACAACTGAATTCCACTATTTTAAAAGTACTAAAAGTACTCTACAAGAAATTCCAAAAATAATAGAAAATTCTATACTTTATACAACCTGTAAATTTCTCAAAAAAATAAGATTAAGTAGTTCATTTATATGTCCACAAACTTAGTGTTAGATGGTATCTTCTGAATTTAATTTTATTACAAAAGATGTTTTCATTCTGTATTTCAAATTGTATTTTATTTATCAGTTGATTCCCCAGAATTATAGACAGACTTGCAAACAAATTTTTAGCTGTCACAGAATTGTAATCTACCACATAAATTCTCTTTGTTTTGTTCATTTCAGCAAAACCCCAACAAAATACTCTTTTTCGGAGTATAATGCACACAGAGACAACCCTGGATATGTGGCACAGGTGATGAGGGAGACTAGGCCACTTGGTCACCTTCTACATAAGGTCACTCTGCTAAGACCAGGAGAGGTAGCTGATCTACCTAAAACACAGACACAAACAAATGGAGTCAGCAAAAATAAGGAGACAAACAGGTCCCAAATGAAAGAACGGGACAAAAAACCCTGAGAAAGTACTACACAAAATGGAGACAAGCAAACCAGCAGATATGGAGTTGAAAACACGGGTTATAAGGATTCCCAATGAACTGAGGGGAAGAACAGAGGGACTCAGTGAGAACTTCAACACAGATAGACAGACAAGACACACACACACACACACACACACACACGGCGATACAAAACATAAACCAGTCAGAGACAAAGAATATAATATGAAATGAAGAATACATCAGAAGGAACCAATAATAGATTAGATGAAGCAGAAGACACAATCAGCAATCTAGAAGACATGCAAGGACGCAGAAAACACCTAACTGGAACAGCAAAAAGGAAAAACAGTAAAAAAATGAGGATACTTTAAGGTAAGGGTGTCCAACCTTTTGGCTTCCCTGGGCCACAATGGAAGAATTGTCTTGAGCCACACATAAAATACACTAATACTAACTATAGCTGATGAGCTTTTAAAAAAACAAAAACAAAAACAAAAAAAACTCATAATGTTTTAAGGAAGTTTACGAATTTGTTCTGGGCCACATTCAAAGTGGCCCGCAGGCTATGGGTTAAACAAGCTTGGTTTAAGGGACTTCTGGGACAACATCAAGCGTAACAACATTCACATCACAGAGGTACCAGAAGAAGAGAGAGAGCAAGTGATTAAAAACCCTTTTGAAGAAATGACTGAAAACTTCTCTAACCTGGTGAAGAAAACATACATACAAGTCAAGGAAGCACAGACAGTTCCAAACAAGATGAATTCAAAGAAGCCCGTATCAAGACACATCATAATTAAAATGCCAAAGGTTAAAGAGAAAAGGAGAATCTTAAAAGCACATGAGAAAAACAGTTGTTCAAGTACAAGAGAGCTCCCATAAGACTGTCAGCTGATTTCTCAAAAGAAACTTTGCAGGCAAGAAGTATTCAAAGTGATGAAACGCAAAGACCTACAACTAAGATTGCTCTACCCAGCAAGGATATCATTTAGAATCAAAGGAGAGATCATTTCTCACACAAGAAAAAAGTAAAGAAGTTCTTCACCACCAAACCAGTATTACAAAAGATGATAAAATGACTTCTTGACGAAAACATCAAAAATATGAGTAAGAAAGTATAGGAAAGAATAAAATACTCACTGACAAAGTCACACAGTAAAAACAGTGATTCAACCAACTATAAAGCTAGTACAAAGCTTAAAAAACAGAAGTAGGAAGATGATGTATAATTCCAACAATAGATTAAGGGATAAACACAAACACACACAAAAGTAAACAATAATGACAAAAACATAAATGTGGAGGGGGTGAGTAAAATTGTAATGATCTTATGTTCAAACTTAAGCAACCATCAACTTAAAAGAGACTGTTATAAACATAGCTTGGTATACATGAAACACATGGTAACCATGAACTTAAAATCTACGGAAAATACACAGAAAATAAAGAGAAAGATATCCAAATACAAAAACTATGGAAAATCATCAACATAGAAGAGAGTAAAAGAATAAGAAAAAAACAGAACTACAAAACAATCAGAAAACAATAAAATGGCAAGGACTACATACCTGCCGATAATTACTTTAAATGTAAATGGACTAAATGCTCCAAAGATACAGTGTGACTGAATGAAAAAGATCTATATATATGCTGCCTTTAAGAGACCTACTCAGGACTGAAAGACACACAGACTGAAAATAAAGCAATGGAAAAAGATATTTCATGCATATGGAAATGAAAAATAGCTGGAGTAGCAATATTTATATCAGACAAAAATAGACTTTAAAACAAAGACTCTAACAAGAGACAAAGAGGAATACTTCATAATGACAGAGAGATGAATCCAACAGGATAAAACTCTTGTAAATATCTAGGCACCCAATGTAAGAACACCTAAATATAGAAAGCAAATACTGATGGACGTAAAGGGAGAGAGTGACAGTAAGGCAATAATAAGAGGGAACTTTAACACCACTGACATCAATAGATAGATCATTCAAATAGAAAATGAACAAGAAAACAGTGACCTTAGATGACTCATTAGACTAGATGAACTCAACTGACATTTTTAGGACATCTCACCCAAAAGCAGCAAAATATACATTCTTTTCAAGTACACATGGAAAATTTTCCAGGATAGACCACACAGGTCACAAGTCTCAACAAATCTACAAAGGCTGAAGTCATATACAGCATCTTCTCCAATCACAATGGTATGAAACTACAAAGCACTTACAAGAAGAAAACTGAAAAATACATAAACATGTGGAGGCTAAATAACATGCTATTAAACAATAAACTGGTTAACAAAAAGATCAAGGAAGAAATCAAAAGACACCTTGTGACAAATGAAAATAAAAACAAACACAATGACCCAAAAATCTATGGAACATAGCCAACGCAGACCTAAGAAGAAAATTTAATGCAATACAGGCATACCTCAAAAAACAAGAAAAGTCTCAAACAAACTAACTTTATAATTATTCCATTTCCCATTTAGAAAAATAAAAAGTACAGCTTGTTGCTGCGTTCACTTAATATTACATAAACACAAATTTGAGACTGAAGCAAATTTGAATGGTTTTCAATGTGAAAATAAAATATAAAAACTGTTCTTGGGGGAGTTCCCTGATGGTGTAGTGGCTTAAGGCTTCGGCGCTGGCACTGTCAGCGCTGCAGCCTGGGTTCGATTCCCAGTCAGGGAGCTACCCACGTACCAAAAAAACAAACAAACAAACAAAAAAACTGTTCTTGAAGTTATTTCTAAACAGAACTTGTCTCTAATCCTAATGTAACAGAAACATATATAATGATCATTATTTAATTTTTATGCCTAAGAATGCCACACTTTCTAGGATTTGACATTTTCAGTGGTGGAGGATTACTGTATTTTGTAAATGGAAATACTACCACTAAAAACAGAATGCTATAAACAGAATGATGTCATTTGTTTCCAAAGACAATCCATATACTAGAGTGATGTGATGATAATAATAATAAAAGCAAGATATGCATGGCGAACGTGGAGACTAAGGTTACAACTATAATCAGCGAGTTATCTCAGGGTAAACGCTGCAGCCACAAGTGCTGCCAGCAAGTATTCTCAGGGCAAAGGGAATTGGGTTAAAGGAACTAGAAAAAGAAGAACAAAGGCCAAAGTGAGTAGAAGGAAGGAAATAACAAAGATCAGAGTGGAAATAAACGCAACGACCTAAAAAATATAATATAAAAGATCAATGAAACCAAGAGCTGGTTCTTTGAAAAAATAAACAAAATTGATAAACCTTTAAACAGAATCATTAAAAAAAAAAGAAAAGAAAAAGAGAGGGCTCAATTAGATAAAGTCAGAAATGAAAGAGGAGAGGTGAAAACTGACACCACAGAAATACAAACTATAAGACAACACTACAAACAATTACGACAACAAATTAAACAACCTGGAAGAAAGAGAAACATACAGCCTGCCAAGACTCAATCAGGAAGAAAGAAAATCTGAATAGACTGATAACTACTAACAAAGTCGAATGAGCAATCAAAAAACTCCCAATAAACAAAAGTCCTAGACCAGATAGCTTGGACCAAACCTTCAAAGAAGCATTACTACCTTTCTTTCTCAAACTATTCCAAAAAATTAAAGCACTTCCAAACTCATTTTAAGAGGCCAGTATTACCCTGAAACCAAAACCAGACAAAGACATTACAAAAAAGGTCAACATCTCTGCTAAACATAATGTTAGCAAACCAAATTCAGCAACACATTAAAAAGATCAAACGCCATGATCAAGTGGGATTTATTCCTGGGATACAAGGTTGGTTCAATATTCACAAATCAATTTACACAACCAACCAACCAGTTAAATAAAATAAAGGACAAAAATCATTTGATCATCTTAATAGATGCAGAAAACTCATGACAAAATCTAATATCCATTTATGATAAAAACTCACAGCAAACCGGGAATAGAAGGAATATACTTCAACATAACAAAGGCCATAAACTCACAGCTAACATCATACTTAACAATGAAAAGCTAAAAGCTTTTTCTTTACGATGAGAAACAAGACAAGGAAGTCTATGGTCACCACTTTCATTCAACATAGTTTTAGAAGTCCTGGCCACAGCAATCAGA
The DNA here is from genome assembly GCA_004026885.1 of Lyroderma lyra. Lineage (NCBI taxonomy): Eukaryota > Metazoa > Chordata > Mammalia > Chiroptera > Megadermatidae > Lyroderma > Lyroderma lyra. The sequence goes on from PVJL010002916.1 coordinate 130,961, forward strand.
CAAGAAAAATAAATAAAAGGCGTCCAAATTGGAAAAGAAGCAGCAAAATTGTCATTATTCTCAGATGACATAATACAATATACAGAAACCTAAAGCTTGCACCAAAAAAACTATTAGAACTAATAAATGAACTCAATAAAGTACCAGGATACAAAATTACTATTAAAAAATCAGGTGCATCTTTATACACCAATAACAAACTTTCAGAAAAAGAAATTAATTAAAAAACAATACCATTTACAATGGCATCAAAAGGAATAAAATACCTAGGAACAAATTTAACCAAGGAGGTAAAAGCCATGTACTCAGGAAACCATAAGACACTGAGGAAACTGAAGATACAAATAAATGGAAGGCTATACCATCCTCATGGATAAGAGAATCGTTAAAATGCTCATATAACCCAAAGTAATCTACAGATTCAATGCAATTCCTATTAAAATACCAATGATATTTTTCAAACAACTGTAACAAATAATCCTAAAGTTTATATAGAACCAAAAAGACCCCAAATAGCCACAGCAATCCTGAGAAAGAACAAAGGTGGAGGTATCATGCTACCTGACACCAAACTATACTACAAGGCCATAGTAATCAAAACTGGCATAAAAGCAAACACACAGATCAATGGAGTAGAAGAGAAAGGCCAGAAATAAAGCCATGCCTATATGGTCAATTAATCTATGATACAGGAGGCAAGAATATACAACAGAGTAAAGACAGCCTATTCAATAAATGGTGCCAGTGCTGGGAAAACTGGACAGATAACATGCAAAAAAAAGAAAAAAATGAAACTAGGCCACTTACCTACACCATATAGAAGAATAAACTCAAAATGAATTAAAGCTAAAATGTAAGACCTGAAACCATAAAACTCCTAGAAGAAAACAAGCAGTAAAAACTCTTAACATTACTCTCAGCAGTATTTTTTTGGATATGTGTCCCTGGGCAAAAGAAACAAAATAAACAAATGGGACTACATCAAACTAAAAAGGTGTTGCACACCAAAGGAAACCATCAACAAAAGGAAAAAACAACTTACTGAATGGAAGAAGATATTCACCAATGACATATCTGATAAGGGGTTAATATCCAAAATATATAAAGAACTCATATAACACCAAAAAACAAAACAAAACAAAACAACAAAAACACCAAACGATCTGATTAAAAACTGGGCAGAGGACCTGAATAGACATTTCTCCAAAGAGAACATACACATCTCCAATAGACATGAAAAGATGTTCAACATCACTAATCAGCAGGGAAATGCAAGTAAAAACCACAATGAGGTATCACCTCATACCTGTCAGAATGGTTATCATCAACAATCAACAAACAGGTGTCGGTGAGGATATGAGAAAAGGGAGCCATAATGTACTGTTGGTGAGATTGCAAATTTGTCCAGCAACTATAGAAAACAGTATGGAGGTTCCTCAAAAACTTAAAAGTAGAACTGCTATGTGACCCAGCAATTGTACTTCTGGATATTTATCTGACAGCAACCAAATCACTATTCAAAAATATTTATGTACCCCTATGTTCACTCCAGCATTATTTACAATAGCCAAGACATGGAAACAACCTAAGTGTACATCAATATAGAAATGGATAAAGATGTTACACATACACACACAGAGAGAGAGAGAGAGAGAGAGAGAGAGAGAGAGAGAGAGAGAGAGAGAAAGAGAATGGAATATTATTTGGTCGTGAAAAAGAATGACATCTTGCCATTTGTAAAACATGAATGGACTAGAGTGAATTATGACTTCGCTTATATGTGAAATTTAAAACACAAATGAACAAATAAAACACACACAAACTCATAGATACAGAGAACATTCTAATGGTTGCCAAATGAGAGGGGGGTTGGGAAGAGAGGTGTAAAAGGTCCCGGGAGGGATTATGATGTACAAATTGTCAGTTATAAAAGTAGTCATAGGTATGTGAAACACAGCATAGGGAATACAATAAATCATACTGTAATAACTATGTACGATGTCAAATGGGTACTAGACTTACTGGGGTGATCACTTTGTAAGTTATATAAATGTCTAATCGCTATGTTGTATCCCTGAAAGTAATATATTTTATGTCAACTGTGATTGAAAATTTTAAAAATTATTTTTAAAAAAACCTATACATGACCCATAATAATTTGATGAAGAAATTCACGTGTAGGTAAAGAAAATTGCTAAAGACTATCACAGAGTAATTATTGGCCAATTTACATGATAAATTTTAAGCTTACTGGAGCTATTTCTACCTTTGAAGTATATAATTTTTCTACTTTTAGAAAATTAAATGTTCTTACAATTTCATTAAGACATAGTACCTACTGTATTTTTAAGTGACCTAAGGAGAATGTAATAAACGGCTGAGGCTTGATTCTATACCAGTACAAACACAAATGCCTAGGGTTCAAACTGAAAGCTGCCGCAGCAATAAACAAGTATGTTAAGAATCAATTGGCTAGTCAAGGATGCCTATAAGTCTAACATGACAGTAATAAACAAAAGGAAAAAACGCTTGCACTTAAGAATACTGTGATAAAATGGACAAAACTTGTTTTAAGAGTTTGAATTGCTAATTATTAAATACATTTATAAATATAATTATACACTTTCACTTAAAGACATGTGAAAAATAAAAAAGAGTGAAAATAAAGTTCAAATTACACATTAAGGGGTAGGGGCATTTTTCAGTAATCTAAGCTCCTAACAAATTCTGGACAAGAAGCAAGGCAGACAACATTTTGCACTAAACATACAATATTACATAAATGTCTATAAAGTATTTTGAATTTCCAAGTAGCACAAGTTGTCTCTGTTAGAGTATCTGTAAAATTTTTAATTAGAAGGAAAAAATGAGAATACTTAACATCCCAATGAATTTCCATTAGACATCAACAACCAGCTATCTCATCAATGCAACCTATACAGTAACTATAATTTATCATTTGGTAATTTTTAGAACATTTCACAAATACTATTTTATTTGATTCATATAACAATCCTATGAGATAATCAGCATCAATTTCATTTGAGGTATCAGTAAACCAGTACAGAACATTTAAGTCAGTTCTTTCCAAAATTTTAATGTGTACAGGAATCACTCAGGAACATGTTATTAATAAAATGCAGTCTCAGGTAACCCCTCCCCACCTCCAGACTGAGATGAATCCCAGAAATCAACATTTTAAGTAACCAACCTCTATTTAAATAAATAATGGTACAGGAGCGTCCCCCCGACCCCGACCCACCAATACCAGGACACTGAGTTAAGTAACACACTAAGGCTATAAGCAGTCTAAAACCCCATTTGTTCTCTGAAAGTTCCCAAACAGTACAGCTTTGCAGATCTCCACAAAAAAATACATAAAATTTTAAATAAAGTAAAACTATTACAGTTAAATTAAATACTTTATACTTAAACTCCAATACGAGCAAATGGTAGTAGGTGACCAAGTTTTAAGAAACTTAAAACTAAGGACATTCTATCATAATTTCATTTTCTTTGTGAAATGCAGGAAACGCTGATTAAATTATTTTAATGGCTTCTCATGTTTTGAAAACTGTTGCACTTTACTGAGTGAGAGCTAAAAGTTAGGTATCTCAGGTTCTAGTAACAAAATGAAAAGATAAAAACATAAAAGCACTCGGCACAATTTTGTGAATATACTAAAAACCATTAAATCCTTTAAAAGGGTGAATTTTATGGTATGTGAATCATATCTCACTTTTTTAAAAGGGTACAAAGCACTTAGAAAATTTCAATCTCTAATTTGTCAATAATTTTAAACTTCTAAGACATACCAGCATTACTACTAAACAGCATAATTATTTTCTGGCCTACATCACGGATGCTAAAAACCAATGTGGAAATAATAAAGAGCATAAATAAGGCCACTGGCTTAATAATGATTTTAAATCAGAATTATTATTAATGCCACTGTTTATATGTTTATTTGCTCTTAAATTTTTCCAATAAAGTCCCACTTCATCTGTCTTTTATAATAGGGCTATTTGCAAATTCTGTAGCAATAACTAGCATCTTAGGATTGTGGTGAGAATTAAATGCACCAATATATGTAAAGTGCTTAGAGCAGTGCCTGGCAATTAAGCACACCGTATATGTCATCTACTTTACTTACATAATTATTACTTTTAGGGAAAAAAGAGCATCTCCACTTAGAAAACTATTACCTATCATGATATTAAAATCCCAATTTGGGAGTTCCCTCGTGGTGTAGTGACTTAAGGCTTCGGCGCTGGCGCTGTCAATGCTGCGGCCTGGGTTCGATTCCCAGTCAGGGAGCTACCCACATACCAAAAAGCAAAAAAATTAAATTAAATTAAATTAAATTAAAAAATAAAACCCCAATTTACTTCATCACTGAGCTCAAACATTTAGGAAAGTTTGGCTTATTGAGTAGTCTCAGTGTTTATGCTGTATCTACCCTATCTATTCGCAGTCCAGTTTTCTCCAACTCTGAGTCACTATTAGTTCCTCTCCTGACTCATCACATAGAAAGGTAGACAGTCTGGAATATAATGGGCATACCAAAAGGCATTTCCTAATCTACCTGGATTTATAAAGTTTACTAAGTGGGACTTGTCCTACATAATGTTTAATAAGTATGCTGAATAATTATGACTTAAATTGCATTCACTTAAAAATGCTTTCTATATATCAAATGCTCCCTCGAACTATGGAGTAGGTGTTAAAACCCATTTAAATAAAATCAAAGATCCATTTTCTGACTGCTAAACAAAAATAGATTTATATTCAGCTGATAGCCTAATTTTCAAAATTTCAGAGGATCAGAAGCAATCTGAGCCTACAAATTACCCCTTAATTTCTATTCAATTCCATACTTTCACTGTTTTTCCCCATCACAGTTTAAATGATTTAAGATAACATCTAATAAGTTACAGAAAAAAACCTAGTGAAGTAATAAGCTAAATAATGCGAGGTAGAGTAATTCTTTAAAACTCCCCTTTCCCTAGACACAAACATACACAAAAGAAAAAACACAAAAACTTTTAAAGTACTGCTACACCATTTACTTTCTGTGTGATCCTGAGTCATTTTAAACTCTCCAAGCCTCTATTTTCTCCTCCAGGAATGGGGATAAAAAGCGTAATTACGACTACCACATGAGATTACTGTGAGCATTAATTAAGACATCACATAAAGTACTCTAGCCAACCATTATGAAAACAGTTGAGTTTCAATATGTTAACTTTTTTATTTAAATCAAAACCTCAGTGTCACTTGAGTTCTACTTATTAAAAGATTGTGTTTTCTATGGTAGCCATCTCTGTTAACCCATTCCCGCAAACCTAATCAATGGCAGGAACTTCACAAGCATTCTTACAAGGATGTATAACTATTAGGAAGCCTTCTTCAACTATGCCCCTCCTCCTTGAGTTAGGTACCTGCTCAGGAAATAGGCTCTACTTACCATAACAGCCTGTATTTCTTGAAAGCCTTGTGGGCAAGGCCTCTGTCCTGTTCACTTCTATATCCCCAGACTGCAGGCCAGGAGTTCTTAAACCTGACTCACACTGGAACCACATGGGGAGCTTATCAAAATATTATTGCCTGGGTTCCGTCCCAGATCCACTAAATCATAAGGGGTCGGGGAGGAAGAGGCCAAGTAATCAGTATGTGTATTTTTTAAAGATCCTCACATGATATTAATGCGCTGCCACAGTTGAGAACCACTGCACTCTGACATTTAAAACACTACACAAACAACATGTACACATGTATATGTGCATTATACAAGTATAGAAATACAAGTCTTAGCTCAAGACCCTTGTCCTCAAAAGCCTCTCTCAGCCCAATCATTTCTTCCCTTTAAGCACACAATATTTCTAATAAACATTAGTTACATGCTGCATTAAGATGGCTTTTAGGCTGTTAACTCAGCTCTTAAGTTTTTTCATGTAATTACGCCTGAGCCTTCTTCCTAGATTAGTCTTCCTCATCTTCTTGTTTTCTCTGTGGTACTTAAGATATAGTACCTTGAACACAAACATGTAATACACATTTGTCTGATCTAAAAAACATATACAAAAACACTGGAAGGCAGTATGTCACATCCAAATTACACAATTTGGGCTATTATCTCCCAAGATAGAAAAAAATAATGATTTAGAAAAAAAGCTTTAAAAAATCCCATTCTTAGTAAATGAGAGCAACTGAAATTTATCTCACTAATGAGCATACTGGCATTTCTTACTACAGTCATCACATGCAGTGTCCACCCAGTATTCTATTGTCACCCACCACTTTCAGTTTTTGACCTGCTTCCTTTCTAAAACTATCTTCTAGTTGCTTTTGGTATCTTTGGCTGTTGTCAGGTATTTTCATAACAATTTTATAATATTCTGTGATTAGTGAAGTTAATGAAAGTCACAATGTGTTACACACGTTCAGTAATTCTTGAAGGAACTTAATGTTTATCAACTACTAAAATACGCTCTCTGTATACAAATTACATGCTAATCTAATATAAATATGGTTGGGAATACTGTCTGAAAATAAAAAGTCTTAGTCAACATTATATATACTACAAGTCTATTTATGAAATATTGACAGATGGTGATTTTGTTTTTTTAACTTCATACCTGAAAATTTTGTAAAATATTACAACTTTTTAAAACAAGTGTGCTAAGTAGTATTAACCTGAGAAACTCCACAGCAATCAGCATTCTCAATGTTGAAACTAATAGAAATGAATGACACACAATTCTAAAAAAGCAGCAACACAAAGATAGGAAAATGGTTCATATGAAATGGTCTGAAGTTTTGAGTTATATACTTCACCCCGACTAAAATAATCTGAAAGACGTTGTTTTTAAATTGAAAATATGGGGAGGGAATACTCAAGAAATAGGTCTGTTAATTAGATACTGTGATAAAGCATTACCATGTTTTGTTGGCTCCTACAGAATGAAACAGAGCCATAGTTACCATCAGAAAAAAAAAAAAAAAAAAAAAAGCAGTCCTCAATTCCCTATTCAATAAAAAAGGTTCAAATTCCACAGACAAAAATGGTACCCTTGGTTGGTTGTTTTTAAGGAAGACTAAATTTAGGAGTTGCCAACACCCAAACGAAAAACATTCCAGAGTATTAGACTCAATTGTAGTGGGGAGTCATCTACATTCTCAGCACTAACGTGCCAGCACCCAAAGGAGGAATATTAACAAAGGATGTTTCTTAGGAATCTCACAAAATACACCATACTTACTTCCCCCAGTAAACACTACCCTGTCAAAAAACAAAAACAAAGGTATTTGAGAAGTAACAATTTCAGCAAAAAACCATATAAATAATGAAGTTTTAACATCTGCCAAGATACTTCCCAAAATAAGACCACTCTCAGATGAACAATGAGGAAAAGACTGAAAATGACAAATTCTTTTATTTGGACCATCAGCTACTTTAAAAAAATAAAGCAGAGGAATGTAGATTTTCCAAAGCTTTGTCTTCGGTTTCCCTTTAATCTTCATATTTTTAACTAAAAAAAATAAAACCCTAGAAATGTGATTACCACTCTTATGAATTCCTTTTAAAGCAATTTAATGAATAACAGATCTTTTGTGCAAGTAGCAAACCACAGAGGACAATTTGGCTGGCTGATAAAAATCTCTCTGAAACACTCATATAAAAATATACCCTTCAAAGACAAACTGATTTTCCAGGTATGAAAATCATATTAAGCCTTAGAAATCTGGGTATGTTTGATATACAGCCTAACTTATTATCAATACTTTTATTTGAACCACAATTAAAGTTAGTAAATTGTTGTTAATTATTTACTTGGGTGTCAAAATTGAATAAACTGAGGGCCAAGAGTGAAAAAACAAACAAACAAAAAAATAAAACATATGAAGCCAATGAGAAAAGATGCAACTGCTTTGGGTGAAACAAGATGAGTAATATTAAAGTAACCCAAACTTGTTTAGGGTTGATCAGGGTAAACAGTGTTGTAGTTATACACTAAGAAAACACGTTTCACTATTCACTCCAATAGGATGGTGCTGCTGCCTGCAGAAATGTTCTGTGACTGCTCTAAAATACCAAAAAAAAAAAAAAAAAAAAGAAAAGAAAAGAAAAACAAACAAAATTCAACCCTACCACAAATGTTTTCCAGAATATAGAGCCAAATTCTTAAATATGAGGAGAGATCGTCTTAGCAAAAAGAATTGTGGATTGCTACGGCGTTCCTACTGTCCTAAATATCAGAGAGACAGACAGACAGACGAGAGACAGAGAGAGACAGACAGGGCGCGCGAGCGTGGGTAAGAGTAACATAACAGTGTGTGCACGCGCGTGTGCGTTGGGGAACGCTATTTACAAAAGCTGGTTTATATATGAAACTGCATATATTCATTTGGATATGCTCATCTTGGGTTCACTGAAAGATAAAGCTGCCTTGGGTAAGTGCTAGGACCATGTTTCCTTTACAGGTGCTATTTAACACTGTTAAGAGAGAAGAGGAAATAAACAATGATAACCTGAGACGGACACGTGGGAAACTGAACAGAGAAGTCGTCATCACCATTAACCAATTTCTCTAACTGATCAAGCATAAACAAACAAGGGTAGGTGAGCAATTTCTGGAGCCCGGAGATGCCTTCCCACCACCGTTAAAAAAAAAGGATCCCGGGTCTGAGACCTTAGCCAGGAAGCCTGAAAAGCACGTGTCCCACTTCGGGTTTGGGGAACTTCCCAGGAAGCATTTGTTCAGAGGAAAACTCCATCACCCGCAGCCTGCCTAACTCAGTGGCAGGATAAGCAGCAATACCAGCCAGAGTGGGAACACTCTTGGGCCCCGGAGGCCGGCAGCTCCCAGGAAAGAGGGGCAAGGAGGCGGCAGTCCCCCAGCGCCACCCCCACCCGGCCGCGGCCCGCTCACCTCTGCCGCGGGGATGTTGACCACGCCAGTGGAGCGCCGCTTCTCCCGCAGCTTCCTCTTCTCGATCTGTCCCTTGCCTTTCCTAGCACTGGGGCCCGAGCTCTTGCCCTTTTCCGGGACGCCGTCCCGCTGCTCCTCGTCGCCCCTGGCCAGCGGTGTCCCGGCGGCGGCGGCGGCGGCGGCGGCGAGGGGCTCGTCCTCAGGCCGCCGCGGGCCGGGGGCCGCCCGGCTCAGCGCCGCGGGGCCCACCGCGCAGTTCACGCCCCCAGGGGCGGCAGGTGCGGCCGCGCCGCCCGCGGGGTTGCTGTTGATCTCATGGGCTGCGCCGGCCGCCGAGGTGCCCAGGGCCCCCGGCAGGGGCTTCCCGGCCGCGTCGCCGCTGCCCCCGCCCGGGGCGGCGGGGCCCGGGGGGTTCTGCTTGGCGCGCAGCTTCTCGCGCTTCGCCTTCCACTCCTCCAGGAAGTCTGTGGTGCTGCCGCTGCTACCGCCGCCGCCGCCGCCGGTTCGGTAGCCACCGGTCGCCATATTCCCAGCGGGGCTGGTCGGGCTCACACCTCGGGCCGCCTACCCGGGCTCCGGCCGCCGCCGCCGCCGCCTCTTCCTGCCCGCGGCCCTGAGGATGAGGAGAACGACCCCTGGGCGCGGGGCGGCCGGCGGTCTGAGGGCAAACACACACACAAAAAGCGGACGGGGGAGGGAAGCGTGAGGTCCTAGTCCGGCCCGAGAGTCTGCCCCGCGGCCGCGCCCCTCGGAGCGCTCCCACCCAAAGCGCGCCCACTGGTGCCCGCCGGCGAGCCGCTGACGAGTCCCCAACCTGCAGAGTTTCTCCGACGCACCTACGCGGCGGGCCCTGACGATCGCCGCCCCTCGAGGGGAGGAGAAAGGGACTGTCCCCACCCCCTGCCCCCGCCCCAAGGGGTCCGCGCTCGCGGCGGTCGGGGGAACCAGGGCCAGACCCGGCCACCAGTCGGCCCGTCACATCTCCTGCACTTCGCTCCGCCCACGGCCGGTCCGGGGTCCCCGCCACCGACTCCCCCATTCCCCGGGGTGGGCGCGGAACCCCGCGCCGGCTGGCGGAGGAGGCGGGACGTGGAGACACCAGCTGTCCAGCGCAGTCGGGGAGGGACGGGTGGACGGGGCAGCCCCCTACCTGGGAGGAGTTTGGGGGACGCGGCGCAGGGCTGGGAGCGGGCGCCCAGGTGAGCCCCAGCCAACTCGCCGTCCCGAGCTCGCGGTGCAGCCCGGCTAGGAGGGAGGGAGGGAAGGAAGGAGGGAGGGGGCGAGGGGCGGGAGGGGAGCCGAGCGGCGCCGAAGCGCGGGCGGAAAGGGCCGAGAAGGCGCGGAGGGGCGCGGCGCGCGGTGGCGGGGTGGGGTCGTGCCCGCCACCGCCCCGCCCCCGGCGCTCAGGTGCGCGGCGCCGCGGCCGGCCCGCCGCTCGGGTAGCACATTCCTGGTCTCGCCTCCCCGCGGCGTCTGGCCTCTCGGCGCCTCCGTCTCGGGATGGGAACGGCCCTCCTCGCCCTTCGCCCCGTTCCTCTTCTCCGCCTCTCCCTTCTCCCACCACTCTTCCTTTTAAGTACAAGACAGATTTTTCGAAGGAAAGTCTCGAATGCTGCTGGCAGAGGGGGAAAGTGCAATCAACTTATGATGAGTCAGGGCTTGACTAGCCAGGATGGGAGAACACTCCCGCGCCCCTCTTCCTCGTCGCTGCCCCTTTTCTGATGTAGTAGGGTGGCAGATGGAGAATAGGAAGAACTGAAACAAACCCAGCGCCCTCCTTCCTAAGAAAGTTTTCTGGTATCCTGGTGAAAGGGTTACCTCCAAGGAGGGGCTTACATTGACAAGGAATTGTCCAGGATGTGCTATTATCTTATGCTTACAGGAGAAAACCAAAAACATTTCGACAATGGATTGGATTGGCTCTTAATCCTTTTCGGAGTTTCTTCTTAACCCTGTCTCTACACCTCCTCTTTGCAGAGAGTGAATTTAACAGCAAACCTCCCTACCAAAAGACTAAAACTGCATCGATGCTGATTTGCTCTGAGCTGGGGCGATGATTGTCTCTATTTTTACATCCTTAATGCGCCATACGGTCACTCTTATCCTCAGACGCAAGTCACCTAAAGATTTCTGGATCAGGGCTGGGTGGACTGCCTCTGACAGAGTCCTGAGGAGACTGCGGTCAAGCAGTGCTGGGGCACATCATTGTCGAAGGGTGCAAATGTATCATTTTGTGAAAAGTAGGCGAGCCCTGAGTCATACTCTTACCTAACATTAAATCTTCCTACTTGGTATTCCTGTTTTGCCCAGGTGGCACACAGTGGGTGGACATGCTTTTTATTTCTCAGAGGTAGTCACACCTTTCTGGTCGGCGGTCTGGCTGTTGGGTGAACACATGAGTAACTGGGAGAGAGCTCTAGAAAAATCCTTAGAAAGTTAAAGGCCTTCCTTGGGGAATGGTTTAAGAGGCTGAGCCTACCTGGTACCAACCTGAGTGCACCATCTGAAATTCCTTCATTATAGATTTATTCATTTGTTTTCTGAGTTTTGAGAGGGAGGGTTGGGCATGCAACAGATGCACATTAATATGCTCGGAGAGGCCACAGGATACAATGGAAAGAGAATATAGTCTGCCTGGATACAGACATAAGTAGCTGAGAGATCTTGGGTATGTTGTTTACATTCTCCGAAACTCAGCTTTCTGCACTATAAAAGTCAGCAATAACAGGATATATTTTTAAGCTGCTGTAAGAGTTGACATGGCATGTTAAGTGTGCTTGGTTCAAAGAAGGCCCTCAGTAAATACAGCCCCTTTTATTAATAGGATCAGAGTCCTGGGTCTCTAAGATGAGGGGAGTGCAGCAAAAAAGATAAGGTACTGAATACACAATTATCAACTTGAACACAATAGGCCAAAAGAACTAGGATAACACCTATGCCACATAAATTTGTCGCTGTATCTCCTAGACCAGTTCTCATAGTATTAAGAGGCTCTGCTGAGTCAGGAATGTTGGCTATTTACTGACTTGTGTGGCTCTGAGTGAGTCGCATAACTTCTGTGCCTCTGTTTACTTACATATAAAATGGGGATAATAATACTTCCTACATTGTGAGAGTGTTATGACAGTGCCTGAGATCCTTAGATAAAAGGTATTATGTGAGTAATCAGAGTAGTTATTATTAGTCTATAAAATACTCTAGGAACTATGGATGAAAGAGATTATTAAGGTACAAAGCACTATACATTATTATTGTTATCATTTATTATACCTTTGCTTTTACCTTGCCATTCTCAATATTCCCAAAGAATATTAATAGTTCACAGACAGACTACTTCCAACATTGCACCAAGATAATTAACTGAGTCAGTCCGAAGTTGCAAAATGCTTGCATGTCACTAATCTTTACTTACGACGTTCTGATGAAATAATCCTGAGAGACTAGGATCTTGGTTTCTGAACCGCGTTATGATTGACATTTGGGACAAGATAATTCTTTGGGAAGTTGTCCTGAACATCACAGGCTATTTAGCAGCATCTTTGGCTTTTTACCTGTTCCGTGCCAGTATCTGCTCCCCAGCCCCAGTTGTGACTTTGCCAGATGTTCCCTGGAGGGCAAAATCTTCCCCAGTTGAGAAGCTCTGAGCTAGCCTAAAATAACGAATTTTGGTGACTCATTTGCCCTTAATAATCAAGGGAAATATGATGCTAACAAAACAAAGAGATTCATTTTAATATGTCAAAAGTAAAATACATTCAAAATGTTACATCTTAATGTTTTCTAGGCAGTGAATTAGCTGCCTAATGATGTGAAATAGCCTATTTGTATGTGTTGAAATAATTGGGTATTGGGAAATAGCCATTTTGCCTTCAATGCAAATACTTCTGGAGCATATGCAATCCACCCTCTAAAATAGAAATAATACCATACACAGTTTTAAAAGTTAAATACTTTTGTTCTGGAAGGACAATAGCAAAAGACTGCAACCTACCCTTTCCACTCGCAAAAGCCTTCCCAGAACTTTGAACTCTTTCTGCTAATATATATCTTCATATTTATTTCTTAAAATGTTTCTGTTCATATAGATCTCCATATGTATTTTTTTAATTTCTTCATCTGCTATTCTACTTCTTGATTTTTTTCATTTTTAGATGTCCTTTACTGACTTCATAATGCAGAATATTGAACTCTCTTACACTAACTACACATACACTTAGTCTTATTCCTGAACTCCCTCTATAATTAGATTACGATTTTTATTGAATAAACATTAAATGTTTATATTGTTATGACTATGAAAATACTGTCTACAGCTGAGCCATATAGTGTACTATGATTTTATTTCTTTTTTCAAACAACTTTTTTGTTGCACAACTATTTTTTTCCACAGTTAAAACTTGCATTTTTTCCCCTTATCATTGGCTTATTTTTCTATATACCAATTACAAATTGACACTCAAACTTTTCTCCTCTCAGCATTAACCATGTGATGTAATCTATTAGTTCTGTTTCAGTTTTCCTTGGATACATCTCTTGTAGAGCCCTCCATCCCCTGATCTAGTCTGGATTGATTTTAAAGCATGTTGATCAGTGGTCGTCTTGGGACGATGCTTCCCTAACATCCTGGGAATCATTTCCTATGCAGACCCTTTGTTTCCTGAATCCCGTATTGCCTGTCCTCTGTCTGACCTCATTTTAGGAGAGCACATCCTCTGTATATTCTGGAGATAGGATTACACATTCTTGGAGACTTTGTAGGTCAGAAAACATTTTTAATTTATCTCTGCACTTGATTACTAGTTTGATGAGACGTAGAACTTTAGATTGGCTGTCATTTTCCTTCCTAATTTTGAACACATCGCTATATTGTCTTCTAGTTTCCAGAGATGCTGTTGAGAAAACCAGTGGCCTTTGACCTTCTGATTCTTTTGTACTTTCTCACTGGAAATTTTTGGATCTTCTTACTCAGGTCTTCTGAAATATCTTGAAGATTTGCCCTGATTTAGTCTTTTCCCATTATTATATTAGGCTCAGTGGACACTTTCATTGTGCTATCTGACCTTCAATTGCAAAATGTCCTGAGTCTACAGCTTTGATAATTCTTCCTTTCCATTTTTTCAGTTTTCTTTTTGAAATTCCTGTTAAATACCTGTTGGACTTCTAAGAGTTCTCTAATAAATTTTAACCTTTTCTCTCCTAGTTTCCATCTCTTTGGCATGTTATTCTATTAATACTTACAGGGAAATTTTCTCCATCTTATATGCTAGTCTTTCTATTGAATTTTCTGGGTTTGCCACCATGGTTTTCTAAGATGTTTCTTGATCTCTAAATGTTTTTTTTTTAATAGTATCCTATGTTTGTATCGCTATTTTTTCTCTCCCTAAGGATTTTTTTTTTTTGGGGGGGGGTTCCCTTGATGGGAATCGAACCCAGGCCATAGTGTTGAGAGTGCTAAAGCCTAGCCACTACACCACCAGGGAACTCCCATCCCTAAGGAAATTTAACTTTTCTTCTGCTGATCCTGCACTGAGTCTCTTGCCTACATGTTTTTTCTTTTTTTGTTCATTTTAAGTCTTCATCTTTCATGTTAGAGGATTTCCTCATCAGTCTGCTGTTCATTCAAATTTGAGAATGAAGCCCTTAAAAACTAATTGCATGCTCCTCTGTGAAAGGCAGAGCTTATTGACGGATGGTCCTCATTTGGGAGGCTGGCATTTGGACCCAGGCATTTTGTGGAGGCATCTGTCATATGTCAGCATCTATAGAGCTTCTCTCTTGGCCAGATCAATTACCCCGCGAGAAACTGCATTTCTGTCTGCATTGCTACTCGTCAATGGTTTCAGGAGCTAAGTAGAGAAAGGGGACTGGGGCAGTCTCACTACTCAACGTGCAGGTTTCTCTAAGTCCCTGCACTCAGTTTGCCTGCTATTCTCAAGTTCATTACATTTGTGATTCATCATCTGCAGAGCAGTAACAGCCAGTCCTCTGCCAAGATCAGCCCCCTCACCCCTGAGCCTTGAAGAGCAGACTTGAGAATCTCACGTTTCCTCGAATAGATTTTCAATTAATGCTCTTGTTTTCACTTTCATCCTTTGCTCTCTTTCAGAGCTATATGCTGCTGCCTCCAACTTCTGGGCTGCCTTTAGTGTTCTTCAGGATAAAAAGGAGTTACTTCTTCATGACTATGGCTGCTACAGGTGCTTAGAATCCGTCTTTCTCCACTCTGCTGAAGGTGATCTGTTTTCCATCTCATATTTTCTAAAATTTTCTTCTCACTTCCCATCTTCTTTGCTGTTATTCGTTATCACTTTACTTTTGTTTTAAGTGAAGTTACTTGAGGGAGGAGAGATAAACGTGTGTTCAGTCTATTAAGTTTAATAGGAAGTCTAATCCATCGATTTTGCAGATTTCCAAATACTTTGAAATCTAATCTATGATGAGGCCCAATCAGTTAGAGACCTCTAGACCTTATTTCCCTCCTGATTGAATGACATCATAAGCCCCTATTAACTGACACTATTGGAAAGCTGAAAGCTCATTGAAATGTGTTGTGTTTTCTGTAGACTGTTTTTGAAGATGTGACCCCTTATATTACATAATGTTTTTACAATCAAAAAGCTTAGGGAAAAAAATATCTGACGTTAATATTAAAATTAGTTGGATTTCTTTTTTGCAACTCTTTTTGAGGGATTTTTTAACCATAGTAAAACTATGTCTTATATGATAGCTAGTGAGTTTTCCCTTTTTCAATTGACTCTTGGTACTCTTAGGCCAGATTTGTGGCCTATCAAAGAAAGATCTAGCATTTGTGGTGCCTGAAACGTACACAGTCTTCGTTAAGGAAAAGAACAGGTAAGAAAATAAGTATTTAGAATGAAAAAAAAATTTTTAAAATTATAAATTTTAACAAATTGAAGATGCCATAAACATCAGAAAAACCCAGAAAAACAACCAAATTATTCCTGAAATTACTCTGACAGTTTGTATAATTCTATTTTGTGACTGATTTTATTATTATATATCGATGCATAAAATATGTGGTTTAACATACAGATTTATCCTCTATTTGTAGTACAAAATATATATTTGTGTACCATAAACACAGGAACTCTGATACAAATTCTATTTAGTACTAGTCCCATACTAAAAAGGGAAAATATGTACTTGGCACTTACAAGTTTAAACCTGGTAGTATTGAATATATTTCTGATAGGGAAGAACTTCTGTTTTGCCTAGCTGTCCATGAAAATAGAATTCTCTGCTTATTTTACAGACCTGCTGATTGGAAGCCTTTCCTACCAATTGGCTTTAATGCCCTTAAATGTGCCACAAGGAGCAACCTTCCTAATTAACCTCCCAGTCACTTGGACTTGCTGAGGTCCTTAGCTTCTGGCTGATGGTCTTCTATTTATGTCAGTTCTTAGTGATAACATACACAAAGATAATCTATCGATCTCCTGGCATCTCAGATACTTGACTTTCTCACTTCCAAAAACATTTTCCTCTTCACCCTCTTCAGGGTGTTTCCATGGTTAGTCTCTTGGCTTTGTCATCACTAGCCAATGCACCTCCAGATTTTCACTTTAAACATCCCATTTCCCAAGCCCTACCTCCTACCCCTCCAGCACACTCACTCAGGTGTTCCTACTCCCCGACCACTTTTTGATCTATTGATCCTGTCATCATTTCCATTATCTGTGATTCCTTTTCATGTCTTAATTTCCTTACTCAGCTTAGATTCTAAAGTTTATGATTATTATACTCCTCTGTGCTGCACCCATCATCTGAATAAGATTAGGAAAAAACAGTTTTGCATGCTTCCTAATCCCCCTTTAAATGAATGGCCATAGTTTCAACTGGGTAGTCAGTATTGTCTGGCAATCCTGCAATCCTAATAAGCTTGCTCCCAGTGCAAAATAACTAGTTCCTCTCAGCCCTTCAGATCTCCAGGACCTCCTCATCCTAACCTCACTCGCAGTGGATGAACCTGCCTGCACACATCGTTGACTAAGTAGGACCCATCAGCGTGGAGCGCCTCATCTTTCTAAGACAACTCTCCCCACACTCTTTTATCGGATCTGCTCGCTGCCTTCTTACTTTCAGATGAAGTTCGCTCTGCCTCTGAAAGGCCATCTGCGATTTGAATGTTTCCCCTTTCGAGGGCTTCGCTTCTATAATGATCTTCTCTTCTAGTGCATAAACAATTTCTTCCTCTCTGTGAAATCATTCCCTTCAGCATACACAGGAGCTCGGGCAATCTCTCTGGCCTCATTTTCTAGTCATTGCTGTAACAAATTTCCACAGACTTAGCATCTTAAGCAGTACAGCTAGATTGTCTTACAGTTCTGTGGATCTAAGTCCTCCTAGCTGGCCTCGTTGGGCTGCATTCCTTTTGGGAGGTGCTCATGGAAAATCCATCCCTCTGCCTTGTCCTGCCTCTCGAGGCCACCCACATTCCTCAGCTCATTGTCCTCTTTCCACGTCTTGAAAGGAAGCAGTGTCACATCTCTCTGTGCCTTTCTTCCATAGTCACAAATCCCTGGGATTCTCTCTTCTGCCCCGCTTGGCCACTTTTAAGTATCCTAGTATTTACTGTTAAAAAAAAAAAAATCAAGTGACTATATTTGAAGATCAAATTTGCTTTATTAAGCAATTCATGAATCAGGGTGCATCCCATCCAGCCACTAGAAGAGTAGCCTAGAGTTTGTACAAAATGGAGAGACTTTACAGAAAAGAAAGGTAGAGAAGGGAAGCTGTTAGCAAAACAAAAGGCAGGGTTATTTTTAGGCCAAGATCTCCTCTTGGGGGAAAGAAAACAGGAAGGATTTTATCATGCAGATTGCCTCTTCTTTGGGGGAAATGTAGAGGGCCCATGTGACAGATGACCTCATTGGTGCTGACTAGAAAATTCCAGACTGGTTAAGATTACACTTCTGGAGAAGATCCCAATTAGGGTAAGCATTAAATCCAGGTTTGCTATCATGGCTTTTGCTAAGTAATTCAATAGATTCACAGCTTCGGGGGAAGAGGGCCTGGAACTCTCTGCAGGCCATTATTCTGACTACCACAACCTCTTAAAGAAAAAGAAACTTCCCTTGACTCTAGAATCCAATCTAGTCAATGTCCTGTCTCTCTGCTGGTGATCACAGTCAAAATTCTTGGAGGAGTTATCTTCAGTCACTGTTGGGATTTTGTGGGACTACGCCTGTCATCTGTGGGGTCTATGCTAACTCCAGGTAGTGTTAGAACTGAATTATAGGACATCCACTTGGGTGTCCAGGAAGTGGGTAAATTGGTTGATGTGGGGACCTTCCCCTCTCAGCGTTTTGTGTCACAACTGTTGAAAGGTGAGAAACACAGTGTTTGCCCTTTCATCTGGTTAAGTTGAATGGGTGAGTTCCCGACAAGTCAGTGACTGCACTCTTCCATATCTACCCTACAGAAACTCTGACATTATGCAGGGACACGTGGACAGAAAAGTTTATTGCAACACTGATTTAATAGTGAAACCATGGAAAAACTACCTGCAGTTAGCAGCAGAGTGGATATATAAGTTATAGTTTATTAGTTCCAGTGTACTGATGTAACTAATTAGTTCCATTGTGCTATACAGCATCTCAGAAACCTAAAAAAACAGTTCTAAATAGATATGTAAAAGTATGATGTTACTCACATAAATTTTTAAAATGTAAAATTATAGGTATTTTTTCATAGATGCATACTTTTGTAATATAAACACAAGGCACACCAAATTCAGCTTATTACTTACTTCTAAGGACACATACAGGGAAAAGATACGAAGTCGTAATATTGCTGTTATTTATGTTTTATTTCTTTAAAAAGAAAGAGGTCTAAGGCCAATGTTCCAACATATTTAATATTTGTTTAAAACTTGGGGTTGGGGGATACCCATGCTCTTTGTTATATTATTTTCTGTACTTTTGTATGTTTTAAATATGCTAGAATTTAAAGTTATTTTAAGGGAACTGCCTGGGTTTGTGTAAGTTGTTTCATAATAAAACTTTGGATTTACAAAGGCTGCAACTTTAACAAAATTGGAGTTGCTTAGTATGTCTCAAGGCAACCATAAAATGTTGCATTGGTTTTTGTTTGGTTTTTGTTTGTTAAGCACAAAAGGATACAAAATTGTGGAAGACGTAATCCATGCACCCTAGAATATGTGAATTGGTTTATGGCTTCGGGCGAAGGAAGAAAACGGAAGCCACACCAATCCCAAAGGCCCCGACCCCTGTAGTGTCACTGACCTTCCTTCTGTCATCTGGGAACAGGCCTCTAAACTGCTCAACCACCTTCCCTTCGAGAAGACCAAGAACAAGTGATGCCTCGTGTTATAACTGGCTCTTCATTATCATCTGTATTTGTGCTCCGGAATAAGTAGTATTTCTGATCCCCCTTTGGAAATCTGACAAGGCCATTGTGATTTTCCAGATGATAAAACACCGTCTTTGGCAAGGAAAACCTGGGGAGCTCCCTGGTGGTGGAGTGGCTAAGGCTTCCGGACTGTCAATGCTGTGGCCTGGGTTCGATTCCCAGCCAGGGAGCTACCCACATAAAAAATTTAAAAAAAAAAAAAATATATATATATATATATATATATATATATATATATATATATATATATATATGGGAAACCGGTGGGGACAGAACGTTTTGCTTCTCTGGGCACAGAGGAAGCATCTTGGCAGCTTGGTGACATGCCATTGGGCTGCTTTTGCTGAGGAAGCTCCCTGCGTTGACACGACTCGCTGCTCTCACACCCACAGGAACGGGCCTGTGCCAGAAACACTGAGCTGAGAAAGCCATGGAGTTTAGCAGAGCCCGGCCTTGACCTCGACCTTTTCAAGCAATTGTGACTAGAAAAGAGATCAGAATAGGAAGGTCCTCTCTAGTAACACAGCCTACTGACTTTCCGAAGAACGATTAAAAAAATTTTTTTAATGTTTCAATTATTGTTGACATTCAATATTGTATTAATTTCAGGTGTGCAGCGATTAGACATTTATATAACTTACAATGTGATCCCCGAGAAACCTGGTGCCCACCCGACACCGTGTGTAGTTATTACAGTATTATTGACTCCCTAAGCTGTACGGTGCATCCCCGTGGCTGTGTTGTAACTACCAATTTTACTTCTTACTTTCTTCACCTTTTTCACCCAGCCCCTCAACCTGCCATCTGGCAACCAACAGTTTGTTCTCTGTATCCATGAGTGTATTTCTGTTTTGTTTGTTGATTTATTTTATTTTTTAGTTTCCACATATACATGCAATCATATGGTATTTGCCTCTCCCAGTCTGACTTATTTCACTTAGCATAATACCCTCTCGGTCTATCCATGTCTTGCAAATGATAAGATTTCATTCTTTCATGTCTGAATAATATTCCATTGTGTGTGTGTGTGTGTGTGTGTGTGTGTGTGTGTGTGTGTGTACCATATCTTATTTATCCATTCACCTTTTATTTGGAGCATTTAACCCATTTACGTTTAAAGAGATTATTCATATGGCAGCTCCCTGATGGTGTAGTGGCTTAAGGTTTTGGCTCTGGCGCTGTCAATGCTGCGGCCTGGGTTTGATTCCCAGCCAGGGAGCTACCCACATACCAAAAAATAAAAATAAAAAATAAACAAAGAAAGAAATCATTCATAGATAGTTAAAGTTGATGGCTGCTTAAGTTCAAACACATTCTACAGTCACTACCATTTTTACTCACCCACTCCACATGTATGTTTTTGTCATTATTTCTTTCATGTGTTTGTATCTTTCAATTTATTGTTGTCATTACCCATGATCTTTGTACTTTTGCCTTTTATCCTTTGTATTAGCTTTAGTGTTGGTTGAAGCACTGTTTTTAGTATGTGTTTGCTTTTGCCAGTGAGAATTTTCTTTGCCTTATTTTTTTTATTCATGGCTTCAATTATTTTCTTTCTCTTCTTAAAGAAGTCCCTTTAAGATTTCTTGTAATACGTGTTTGGTGGTGATGAACTCCTTCAGCTTTTTCTTATCTAGGAACCAAAGAACAAATCTTAAAGTGTGTGATTGAACTTCATGCAGAAGTTGTATGTATGCCCAAAAAACAGAGACACATGGAGAGAGACAGAGAGGTGGCAGAGACAGCTGGCGCAGAACAATTTAGCTGGGAGTTCATCCACAGTTCTGTTACATGGTAGATATTTTTGATCTTTAGACCAAGGTAAATCTTTTCATTCAAGGTCCTACATTGAGCATTATGGATGCTACTAAAAGACACCCCACCAACTCTTGTAGCTCAGCCACCATTTCGGGTAGTAAAGGCGAAATATAAGAACAATGGAAACCTTCCCATGAGGAGGAAGAGCTATCTGTGGTCTGAAGCCCATTGAGAAAGTCTTGTTCGAGCTATGGCCATACCACCCTGAACACACCCGATCTCGTCTCATCTCGGGAGCTAAGCAGGGTCGGGCCTGGTTAGTACTTGAATGGGGAAAAGGCTTGTTAGCTTCTCTGCAAAGCAGAGATCTTCCATACCCCAAAACGGCAGGGAATTCTTTTGAATGTTACTTCTGCTCAGAAAACTTTAAAATTAAAACATGCATTCATCATCTTTTTTATCTTTAATGATATATACCTCACCAATCTTTGGTTCCATTGCTTTACAATAATGATGATGAGGTATGAATTAAACTCAGTCTTGGAGTATGTTCTTTGAACTATATGAATAAATATTCTCAGTGCTTCTTGCCATTAAAAAAAAAAAGGAATCAAATGGATGACATAACAGGATTTCTTATTCAAATAGAAAGCAGCCTTTAAAAAAAAGATAAAAGGTGGTGAACTTATTATTACATCAGGTTGACAATGCACTGTGGAATTGTATACCTGAAACCTATGTAATCCTTGCTGATAGATGTCACCCCAATAAGTCTAACAATAAAAATGAATTAAAAAATTTAAAAAAAATTAGAAAAAGATAAAGCAGCCTCTCACTGGAATTTACTATTGAGTAAAGTTAAGGTTGCCTTTTAGTTTGTTGACATTTGGATTGAATTCAAACTAATGAAGACAATATTTTGCATAATAATATTTACAGCAGTAATTTATTGCTTACAACAAGCCAGGTACTACTGTACTATCACTTCCTCTGCATATCCCTTCAGGCAGTCTGATGAGGAGAGCACTAACCTTACTTCCCTTTCAGAGGTCAGAAACTTGAGACATTCGGTGACTGTCCGGTGTTACCCGGCTAGTGCATGGTAAAGGCAAGTATTTCAGCACATATCGGTCTGATTCCAGAGCCCATAGTTACATATCACAGGAATTAATTTTGAATGCAATAAAATAAACCGAATGCAAACAGCTCAGTGTCTGTGCATTTTTCTGTGAAAAGACTTGTTTGGATTTCATCAAAATTTGGGGGCTTCATAATCAGTGATTCTTAGGGCTAAGAACCGCTGGACTAGACAAGCCACGTGACTTGGGGTCCCTGAGGAGCTCCTGCCCTTGCTGTCTTTGCCTCAAGTGCTGGGGCACAACAGGTGCTCTGCGTGTAAATATTTGTCAGATGGCACAAGGGCAGGATGGCTGTCCTACGTTTGCATGGAAGGAAACTGTCTCCCAAGGTGTCACTTGGGAGGTGGGGGCAATTCATGGTGGGGTGGAGTTTCTTGGTGTTTGTACCACAGCCAGGCTTTGATCCTCAGCTTTGCAGATTCAGAACTCTGATTTTATCTGCGGTTGAAGAGCATATTAATGTCTTAGGGACACAGTCACATTAATGCAGCCCACTTGCCTGGGATCTAAGAGCCAAAAATCTCATTGATTTATAATGACAAACATGAAGGTCAGAAACACTGGAATGTAAAAGTCACGAACAGCGTGTATTCTCCAAGAAGGCAGACCTCCATGGGAGCAAAAACATAACTGGAAGTTTAACTTGGTAAATATGGAAAAAGAACAAGAGGGGTTAATTAGAGGAATCCAGTGTTTATCGGCCTCTGCGGAGGGAGCCTGAGACATTCATCTCCAAAGTAAGCAGAGTCCTGCCAAACTGCACAGAACAGAATGGCTCTCCCCAGGACCTTTACATTCTGACTCTGGTTCGCTAAAGTGGCTGCTGGCTCTGCTACTGAAGGACACGTTCTTGCTTTGTACAGGCCGGGGACTTTCCTCTGGTTATGGTCACTGTTTTTGGTCAGACCTCTTTCAGGGGCATTCGCGTATCTTGGCAAAATGCATTCGTTGAACTTACTTGAAGTTTCATTCTCCCAGGACCATTTTGCTGGTGGGCATTCCTCTCTAACTTCACTGTATGACTTACATTTCCTAAGGCCACTCGATAGAGTTCTTAGTCCCTGATCTTTCAATAGCAATTGCTGCTGATTCCATATAAAAACTACATGAAGAAAAGGTTCACGGTTATTCACTCAATGAACATTTGGGGCACGCACCTCCTGTGTGTCCGTTCCATGCCAGTTACTGTGTAAGCAACGGCGTGTAAGAATAAATGACATCTCCAGCCCCCAAGGAGGTCTGTAAACACATATGTAAGCAAAAACAGACACCACAAAAGAATGTCTGTATAAAAAGACTGGTCAGCAAAATGAGGGCACTTAGTTGTAAATAGACACAAGAACAAATTTGCTGGGGAAGCACGGACCGAGGAAAGAGATGGCATCACAGCCAGCGAACAGGACATGTTTAAGTAGGCCAGAGAGGACAGTGCACCCAGTAGAAGGAAGCACTTAGGCAAAGGTGTAGAAATGCAAGTGCCTACCAGGAACGGGAAGGGAGTGTCCCCCATGCTGGGCGTGGAGACAAAGGCGGATGGGGACGGACACAGACAGAGATCTGAGGCCATTGAGCTCTTCAGGCCCAAGATGCACCCTTTCTGCGTCCTGGAAGCCCCTTCCGTCTTACCACGGTGACCCCACCCTCTGTGTGTGCCTCCTGTGCTTCTGGCTGTAGATTCCCCACCTCTTTCAGAAGCTTCTGCTTCCTCTGGTCGGGCTTTCAATCAACGATTTTAAAGTAAGTTAATTTTTTTTTTTTAATGACATAATGCATGTTTAGGGAACAATATTTAAAAGCTATCATGGCAAGTTTTCCTCCCACCTATGACGGCCAGCCTCATAGTCCCTGGTCCCAGGGACACCCACCCACGCATGCGCCTGTGTGCACACAAATGCGTGTGTGTGCATGTGCATGTGCATGTGAGAATACAGTTTTTGAATGTAAAGTATAGAATACTACTGTATCTTGCTTTCCTCACTTAAAAAATATTTTGGAGTTCCTTCCATATTTATTTATTATTTTATTCATTCGACAAGTATTTATTGCAGGGTGTCCAACCTTCTGGCTTCCCTGGGCTACACTGGAAGAAAAAGAAATTGTCTTGGGCCACACGTAAAATACACTCTCACTAAACGATGTCTGATGAGCTAAAAAAAAAAAAGTTGCACAACAATCTCATAATATTTTAAGAAAGTTACAAATGTGTGTTGGGGCGCATTCAAAGCTGTCCTGGGCCGTGCTGCGGGTTGGACAAGCTTGGTTTAGTATCTATCATGTGCCAAGCTCTCAGGTGGTGAAGACATAGCAGTGGGCAAAATAGGCAAAATCTCTACCTTCGTGGAACTTATATTCCACTTGAAGGGGTACAGGAAAGAGACAAAAGCACATAAGCAATGAAATATATACGAGGTTGGACAACTCATTTCACGAACTCATCCTAGAAAAGTGCTACACACCTCATTGCTGAGTATCACTACGGTCACCTTCAAAGTACTCCCCTTAGGAAGCTGTGCATGGACGCCAGGGCCTAGTCCACTTTTCAAAGCAATTTTGGGACTCTTTTTCTGAAATGGCCATCAGAGCTGTCGTCACGCATCTGACAATTAAGTTTGCGAACTGCGCTTACATTAGCAGCGCTGTACAAACTACTCTGTAAGGTTATGACACCTTAAAGTCACAAAACTTAATTGTCAGATTTGGAGAACCATGACAGCTCTGAAGCCCATTCCAAAAAAAGAGTTCCAAAACTGCTTTGAAGGGTGGACTAGGCGCTGGTGTCGGTGCACAGCTTCCCAAGGGGAGGACTTTGAAGGTGACCGTAGTGACAATCAGCAATGAGGTGTGTAGCACTTTTCCTAGGATGAGTTTGCAAAATTAATTGTCTGACCTCGTATGTACCATTATAGAATGCCAGGTCTTAAGTGCTGTGGAGAAAACTAAAGAGGAACACTGTAGGGTAAAAGTTGGAGAGTTACTATAAGGATCTAAAGAAGAGAGAGACAGAGATTGAGATTGATTGACTGAAGTCTTGTTTCTTTCTGGTCCAGTACCATTATGTCAGCTGAATATGCCATCATTTATTTAATCGGTCCCCTACTGATGGACACTTCTAATGTTCCTGTTACAGCGATGCGATT
The DNA here is from genome assembly GCA_004026885.1 of Lyroderma lyra. Classification (NCBI taxonomy): domain Eukaryota; kingdom Metazoa; phylum Chordata; class Mammalia; order Chiroptera; family Megadermatidae; genus Lyroderma; species Lyroderma lyra. The sequence goes on from PVJL010002916.1 coordinate 156,320, forward strand.
CTTGCCCATATGTCACTGGGCAGATCTAAGAATATATTTTGGAGGTTACATTGCTAGAAGTGAAATTGCCATTTCAAAAAGTCTGTGCAGTTTTAATTTTAACAGATACTGCCAACACACTCTGAAGAGTACCGGTTTACAATCACTTCAGCATGAATAAGACAGCCACGTCTTCCTCAACACAGTGTGTTGTCAAACTGCGATGTTGGCCTATCTGACGAGTCAAACGTGAACTTAAGTCTAATTTGCATTTCACTTTTCATGAGTGAAGTTGAGTGTCTCCTCACCTGTTCAAAGGCCTTTTTGATTTCTTGTAAACCATTCCTATCCTTTGCCAAATTTTTTATTATGTGTGTTATGTGTGTAGGGTGTTGTTTGTCTCATTTCTGATTTGTAGAAATTCTTCTTAGTAGAGAATTTACTTAAGAAAGAACTCACATCCTCGGTGGGATATGGGTAGCAAATATTTTACCCAGTTTGTCAGTTCTCTTTTGACTGTGTTTATAATGAGTGCCTTTTGTGATACAGAAAATGGTTATCATATAGTCCACTTAAGCCATCATTTTTTATAACTTCAGAAATTATTTTTTTAATTCCCTGTGTTTTCTTCTAATACTTTTACAGTTTGTTTTGGACCATTTGAATAGTTTACTTACTTGGAATTCATTCAGGGTAATGCGTGAGGCTAGGCTCCAATTATTTTTTTCCAGGTGGTTACCCAGTTATCCCAACACAATTTAGAGAATGCGTCCTCTTTTCTCCATGATTTTTAAATTGCATTTTTTTCACATGCCAAATTCCAATAAGCATTTGTGTCCAATTTGGATTTTCTATCACATCCATCGATTTGTTCTACAAATGTGCATTATATGTGCCAAACGTTGTTCTACACATACATCAATACCACATTTTAAATTGTTTTAGCTTGTAAAATATTTCACTATCTGACAGAAAAAGGCATCTCATTTTCTTATTGTTTAACACTTTCCCTGGCGCGCTCTCTGTCTGTCTGTCTGTCTTTCTCTCTCTCTGGGTCTTTTTATTTGCTTACTTTCCATTTGAACTTTAGAATCTGTTTGTCTAGTTCCAAAACAAATTATTTTTTAAACAGGGATTACACCAAATTTATAGAATGTGGGAAGAACTGACATCTTTGTCCTGCTGACATTTCATGAACATGGTGTCATTGGTTTGTCTTCTTTGTATCCCCCAGGAGTAGTGTTTTAGTTTTCTTCATATAAATCTTTCACACATTCTATATCTTTTACTTAATTTTCAGGTTTTTTCTAACTGGTTATATAAAAGCCATTAGTTTCTACACATGAATGTTGAATTCTCTTAGTTTCTAGTAGTTTTTATTGGATTCTTTTATTTTTTTTCTGGGTAATCAATCATACCATCAACAAATAATGACAGTTTTGCTTACTTTTCCCATTTTTTATTTTTACGTTTCTGTTATTTAATTATTTTGGCTAAATAACAGTGTTGATAAAGAGGACCCTTAACTTACTCCTGATTTTAATGGCAATGCTACTAATAAAAACTTCTTTGTCATAATTATCAGCAGAAGTCTCCATTCAGAAGGTTTTGTTTTGTTTTGTTTTGTTTTGTTTTGTTTTGTGGGTAGATCCCTGGCTGGGAATCGAACCACGGTGTTGAGAGCGCCAAAATCTCGCCACTACACCACCAGGGAACTCCCCAGAAGTTTTTCAACCCTAAAAATTTGGGGTGCTCACCAGACACCAAAGTGTTTGAAAGCGAAGAGGCTTATGCGTTGGCTCTTTCTAGTGATGGGGATTTATCGTAGGATATTCGGACAAACGAAGGAGACAAGGCGGGCAGAGTGGTTGCTCACCACTCTGTCTCACTTTTTTGTCTACCCTAACACTGTTCTGACATTTTTACATCTCTGAGGTTGTCCAAAATCATTCATCTCAAGAGTTACAACACAGAGGCAAAATGCCCCAAAAGGAACCTGAATTGATAGACGTTTCAGGGACTTGCTCTCAATTTGCTCATTCTTTAATGGACGTACCAGAGGACAATGGAATTGTCTAACAAAAAGAACAGGAAGGGAGTATGAGACCCAAATAACCTCGTCGGCCTATAATTAGCCAAAACTTGGCCCTAATTTAGAGACTTTTTTGGTTCTCAAACATACAAAAATTTGGCCCCTGCTGGTCTAATCTATCAGTAACTCAAGTTTTCCTGTCTAGAGACATTGCTTTGAGATCTCTCAGATTGTTCGAAGGTTTTCTTTTTATTCTCCGCAATGCCTTAAATATATAACAGATGTTTTTTAAAAAATCGGTGAATGAGTGTGGGGTAATGAGCACGCCCTGTGTGGTTTTCTATTAGCGATGTGTTGCAATGGCTGTTGAACAAAGGAGAGGCTTTAGTTACTCTGACGTACGCATCAGCTTTTTAAAAAGGTGACAAATATAGATCTTTTCAAAATGTCATATTACTGTAAAAATGTGTTCATGGATGGCTAACAATAGGATTTGTACTGAGACTTTATCAATCACTGGTTTAAATTTACTCTTCCTTCTGCTACTTTACTTTTAATTATCCTTTTAAAATGCCCCAAAGGCACTTGTAACCCTTTAGCCTGTTACTCATTAACAGCTTGTATGTTGAAGCAAGGGCATTTCCAAAGCCCCAAATGGCTGACGTTGGAGGTTTTAGCCTCTGATTTTTTTTCAGATTGCAGTGATGGAAGTATTGAGTTGAATAATTTAATGACTGCCCTACATGTAGTAAGACAAAACTAGGCAAGTTTTAATAGTCTGAAAGAAGTTTGTTCAAACAACCCCTTTGGTTTAAATCTCTAATTGTGTAACCCTTTTAAACCCATTTCTATAAATTGTACCCTTTTCTTTTTTTTTTTTTTGGTTTTTTCTTTTTCTTATGTGGGTAACTCCCTGGCTGGGAATCGAACCCAGCCCGCAGCAATGACAGCGCCAGTGACAAAGCCTTAAGCCACTATACCACCAGGGAACTCCCTGTACCCTTTGTTTTTAAATAGTGACACTTTTGTTCTGTGCTTATCTAATGTAAAATAGTAGAAATGAGGTCATAAGTTAGAAAAGAAAAATTACTAAAGTACAAACCACATATTTAATTTTGCAATATTCATAACACAGTTACCTATTGATAATGATGATCAAGTATTTAAACATTATAGAAAAAAACACGATTAAAAAATTTTACTCAGTCAATAACTAAACTGATCAAACAGTCTGGCTATGCATGTATTTATTTGTTTGGGCAAGTTCTAGAAACATTGCAAATAGATTGTTCTGAAATTGTGGCTGATGATCGGTAGAAGAGCAGTTTGGGGGAAGGGTTCATAGCCACGCCCTCACCCATCACGATTCGCTCATGTGATCTCATTTTGAAGTGATTTCATTAGTGGTGATTCAAACTTAACGTTTATTGTCCCATAATTAACATTTTGCATTATTTTACTTTACTTGTTTTGCCTTACCGATTATTTTTTGGGTACCCCTGAGTGTCCCGGCACATACCCCCAGGGGTACACGTACCACCACTTGGGAACTGATGCTCTAAACCCTATTTTGAAGATCTGATAGATTCAGTTGTCACGATATAGTATCAATCTCCTCCATGGGTTAATTATCACCTCAAGTTGCTGGCTATCCTGTGGATGAGCAGCTTTTAAGTATTTTGACGACAGTCTACAGTAACAAAGAGATTTTCCATTGTGATCTTATACATACACACACACATGCAGTTGCTTAAAGTAAAATTTAAGCAATCTACATGTTTCACACCCTGATGTTTGGTTCTTAATCTATCCTATCCTATCCCAGTCTGCTCTATCCGTTTAAAAACGTGCTAGTTGTGACTTCTTACTAAATTGATTTTGTAAGTCGGCAATTTGAAAACCAATGCTATCGATCAGTGCTTCTCAAATTGTAATGCTCACACTGACCTGCAGCTTCTGATCCGTAGGTCTGAGATCCCGCATTTCTGACAAACTTGCAGGTGATGTCCTTGCTCGTCTGTGGACCACGCTTTGGAGAAGTAAGTGTGAAGATACTGTCTTTGCTTCTTACGGCCCCATCTCTGGTTTAATCAGCTGAGGCAAGGACCTTAGACTCTTCTTGTAAATGTTGGAGAGCTATGCACAAGGATATTTGGCTACTTGGTTGAGAAAGAGCTGTGCCTGCGGTGAGCACTGAACGCAGCGTGGATTCTTACTTAGTCCAACGACATTTGGTCCTGATATTGGAGACTACAGCATTCATTTACTCATTAAACCTGTGGGTTGTGACCCCTTTGGGGGTTGAATGACCCTTTCACAGGGGTCCCCTAAGACCATCGGAAAACACGTATCAGATATTTACATGACGATTCCTAACAGTAACAACATTACAGTTATGAAGTAGCAACGAAAGTAATTTTATGGGGGTCACCACACCATGAGGAACTGTATTAAAGGGCTGTGGCATTAGGAAGGTTGAGAACCACTGATTTCATGAGTATTTCTTTATCTTACACTTGTTATCGGCCAGGCCCAATTCTAGGATAAGATGAAGTCCTTCTTTTTGTATTTTACATTTTATTGAGGTGAACAATTCAATCTATAATTTCAGGTTGTGGGCAGTAAATGCAATGATGAGAAATGAGGGAAAAGAGAAATGGGGCATTGGATGTTTCGGTTTAGGTGTTTAGGCAACGCCTAACTGGGTCAGGGACATTTGACAGGACCCAAAAGAAGGTAGAAAATTCTGAGAAGATCTGGAAAAAGGCCAGTCCAGGCAGATAGAGGAACACAGGTCCTGAGGTGGGAAAACCTTGGTGGGATGGCAGGGTTCAGCAGGAGGCAAGTCTGACTAGTGGGGTGTAACGGAGAAGAGTAGACGATGAGGTCGAATCCGACTATTTAGGACCCTGTAGACCGAGGGAAGTGTGTATTTTATTCTAAGGGTGATGGGAAACCCTGGAGAGCTTTGAGCAGGGAAATGACATGACATTTCAGGTTTAAACCACCATGCTGGTGGGTATGCGGTAAGTATACTCTGGAAGGACCCGAGTAGCATTCTGGGCCTGGTTAGGGCATTACAGCAGTAGGCCATGTGGACTGTTGTCCCTCTGTTAAGATGTGCACCCCCCCCCCCCCCGCCCTTATAGAACAAAATAAATCAAAATATTTTATGCTGCTGAAGTACGACAAGATGGAAAAATACAGAGATGTTCATTTATATTAAGAGCTTTGGTGGATAATTGACACCTAATAATGCAGGATGTCCAATGTGACCAAAGGTCCATCAGTGAAATAATATCATGGACCGCCCCATCCTTCTATAAACTCTGCTTTCTGGGTGAGCTCTCTGACCCCGCACAGCCTCGGCCTGGCCTCCCTGCCCCGATGCCCAGGGACCAGAGCGGACCGTTTTATCTGCCTGGAATACTGAACCCTTCCATGTGCACCACGAGTGTGGTTTTTTGTTATAAATAATAAAGCAATGGGGGTTCCCTGGTGGAGTAGTGGCTAGGTTTCAGTGCTCTCAACGCTGCGGCCTGGGTTCGATTCCCAGCCGGGGAACTCCCTCCCCACCAAAATAAATAAATACATAAAGCAATGGATGATAAAAACACTATCCCCCCCCTCCCCGATCTCTCAGGGGTGATGACCTTCTCCCCCTTAGCCCTCCTGCCCAAGTCTGATCTGCCCCTTGTATTGCTGATCTTATTTCCCATGTGATAGTAAATCTAAGATGGGATCATGTGATGATACACCATTATTTATTAAGAAAAAAAGAAAGCTACTTAAAAACCACCGACTGTAAGACGGGTCTCAAATTCATGTTTAAATGTGGGGGGAAAATATCCTTTTTAGAATTAATGAAATAGGAATTGTTATCACCGCCTATCTAGTCAGAAGCCTGGACGTCACCGAAGCTCCCCTCGCTGCACTCCCACGTCCTATCCTATCAGTAACCAGCCCTGCTGTTTCTGCTTCCCAAGTACCTGAAATTCCTGCTCTATCTCCCATTTGGGAAAACTCTTATCTGTCATAGCCTGGGTGACTTCCTTTAACCACTAGGACATTCTCCACAATAAAACCAGAGTGACAATCCAGAATGTAAATTTCGTGATCACCCTATATGGTTAGATTAAAATCCTTGTTTGTTTTTTTCTCTAGTTAGCGTCAGGGTAAAGTCTAATCTTAGTATTATATAATTTAAAAATATTTAGAAACTTGTCTCTACCTCCTTTTCTTTCTTTTTTCTTTCTTGTATACATGTATTTTTTTTTTTATCTTTATGGTCTTTATTTTCCAAGTTTGGTACCCAAATTGGCAAACATCATGGAGATTTGTATGAACATATACGCGTGTACACACGCACCTTTAAGGGTAAAGCCGCATTTCCTCATTAAACTTTGTGCTCAGGCTCCTGTTAAAAAAAAGAGGTAAACTGTTAAGATGATAAAAATCAGGGAAAACACGAATACTTCTCAATTGATAACTTCCTTGTTATGAGTTAAAGCAGACATTTTAAGGCAAAATCCATCCCTCACTAATAAACCTTCCTCTGAGCTACAGCCTCATATATTTATAAGAAAATAAACAAATAAAACGCCCCTTACACATGGCAATCCATGTCTTTTTCAAGTACATTCAGGTGCATACCTGCCAACCAATATACACAAATGTCATTCCCTCTTTTTGTGGTGGCTTCCCCTGCTCCTGTCCCTGCCTTGAAAATACCTTCTTCTTCATGAAACAGCACAAATGTCACCTCCGCAGGACCTCCCTCTGGACCCACTCTCCAAGGACCTAAGTGCTCCCTCCTTGCAGCCTCTCACTGGAACCTTCATTGTAGTTCATAATTGTTCCCATTTCTGGACTGTGAGCCCCTCAAAGTCACCAACCACTGTCTTCTATCCATTCTCATCTTCTCCACAAGGAGCACACGAGCAGGCCCTTAGCAAATGTTGGCCGAAGGAAATGGTTTGAAGCTGACCAAGAACAATCCTTAAAACATCGGGTGAGATCTAAAGGTTGTGAAATATGCATCACTCCACATCTGAAGAGGGAATTGGGGCCAAAGGAAAGGCTTGACCCTGGCTCCTCTTCCTGCCTCGGCCCCCAGGGTAAAGTCCAGTGGTGTTGCATGGGGCCCCGGAGCATTATGGAGCCTGACCTTGGAGCCCTTTGTTCCTGAACCGGTGTTTGTAAAGCCACAACCTGAGTGACCACAGAGCCTGGAGTGCATTTTGTCCACCACCTCTGTATTCAAGAAAAGGAATCTAGATTTACAATCAGTAGATCTGCATGACTCATTGTTAGAACTGTCTTTTGTGAACTGTCAACCATCATTTCAATCAAGATTAATTGGTAATTTGCAAAGTTAGTTAACAATAAGGTGCAAGAACAACAGCCCCTGGCAGATTTTTCTGTATAACTTTCCTTCAAGGACAGATCTCTGAAACCAGAACATTGCAAAGAAAGCTGAAAAGTATGTAAGTTGTCCTTAAAATCCTTCTAGAGCTGAGATAATAATTTCCACCCCCATTTGACATCTTTCCACACCCTCGTGCCTCATAGAGTGCTAGTATCTTGTGAGTATTTAATATATGTTATCAAAAAATGTTGAAAGGAGAAACTTTGAAAATTCTAACTTTATTTTTGCCTTGGGCTTTTTTCTTTCAAATCTGAAGAAATAACGGAAAAACATACTCATTAGTCTCTAAACCACTAACATCATGACTGGTATCCCAGTTACCCTATATTATTACGATATAAATATCATAATAAATATACAAAACAGTGGGCAAAAGGCAGCCAGTCAGAAGGCTATAGGCCTGTATTAGAGAGAAGGAAAGGCCCAATTTCTTTTTTTTTTTTTTTTAATTCATTTTTATTGTTAGACTTACTGGGGTGACATCTGTTAGCAAGGATTACATAGGTTTCAGGCATAGAATCCTACAGTGCATTGTCAGCTTGTTGTATAATAAGTTCACCACCTAATGTGACTTCTCTTTCCATCACCTTATATTTAGCTTCCCCCCTCCTCTCCCACCCCCTCCCCTTTCTCCCCTCCCTATCCTACTTGTCCCCAAATAAACATTAAACTATTGATTGTATCCATGGGTAGTTCTAGAATTTTGAATGTATGAATAATGTTGTGATTTCAAAATCAGTACCATGTAAAACCATTAAAATATCATTTAATGTAGCATAAGATGGTAGTTGTAAAGTTCTATGTAACAAAAATGTTTAAAAAGAAGAGGATGAAACAAAAACACTGTCTGGTCTTTTGGTAAACAAAGGCATAGCTTGTTGATCTCTACAATGAAGGGGACGTCAACAAAGGGGTTGACAGGAGCCCAGTAGAGAGGGTGCCATATACTTACAAGACAACTCACGCTCCGTTTCTCTTTCTTATGTCTCCGTGTAGTTCTGACACAGTGGTGGTGTGATTCACGGCTCCAAGTCAAAGGAGATATTCTTCTAACTAGAATGTTCCTATACGTGGTATCATTTAAAAGGTAAGGAAGAGAGACCAAGAACTTTTATTGTAATTGACTCAGAAAATTTGGGAGATAAGCACATAGACTGTGAACGAGAAAAGATCAGCTCAGATTGCGTCTTCAAATAATTATGAGAGGTGTTTCTTTAGAGAGACATTCCTAGGGATTCATGTGTCAAAGAGAAAAAGAATGAATTCAAAAGTGATACCATTGCTATGCACTTGATTAGTGGAAAGGATGACATTAATGGCACTAGGAAAAGGGCTTTTATATAACTTAAAAGGGTAGAATTGATACACAATCTCATAACACTTCATTGACCAGGAATGTCTTTTCCCCTGAGGCCCAAGAGCTTTAAAGCCACATAAAATATTTCATTGTCTTGTGACTCACAATGCCGGCACATCTTACCCCGCATTCAATTAAAGAACAGTGCTTCTTTCCCTAGATCACCTTCCCACAGAGAAACTGAGGAACACAAATACAAGTGACATTGTCGGGAGTAAAATCTTCACCTCTGTATTAAATATTTACGTTCACTCCTGTTTGGTTATCTCCACACCTCACTTTGAAGTGTTCGCTTCCAGTATTACTGTGCGCTCATCTAGTTTTAGATATTTATCAATCTGCAGCTGTTTAGTTTGGGTTAGAACTAGGCAGACAGTGCCTGGAGGTTCTTTCTAAATGCATTTGTTTTGACTCCGAAAGGAATGAGTCAGCATGGCAGAGGAGTTAAAATTCGGTATTTAGTTTCAGACAGATCCAGTTCAATGCAAACCTGACTTATTTACTTCAAATCTCTAATTCGCACTTTTCTCAATTGTAGAATAAATAGTTGAAATGATGCTTACTACATCTGGTTGTTAGGAGCATTAACTACTATAACACAACCAACACCATGTCTGGCATAAGTTGAAACTAAAGGTATGATGGTTATTTTTGAGCTCTTCAATAGTTAATATTTGAAGATTTATAGGACTTCAATGATAGCATTTACTTAATAGGATGAAACTCAAGTCCTTGCTTCCTGAAGTGTCCTCAAGCTATGACAATCTCTTCTGCATTTGACACCAACTGCACACTTTGAGATACCATTATTATCATTTTCTACAGCAAAGTAGAATGATTGCCTCAAAGTCATGAGAGAGAAAGATCATAAATGAGACTTCTGCATCTGGGAAGAGGCAGTAAATATACTTTTCCTTACTTCTCCCATTAAATACAACTTAAAGCTCTGCCCCTTATCTATAAAACAAACATCAATAGCTGCTGAAAGGTAGAGAGAAGAAGGCAGACTAGCTAAGGACCTTGGAATCCAAGGAATAGCACAGTGGTGAACTCTCTGGGTTTTCTTTTTGCTTCATATATCCTGGAATGGGTGCTGGAGAAGCTCACAATCTGGAAACATCCAAAGGCATGGACAAAAAACCCCAACACAAAACAACACCCCCACTTCCCGCTCTAACTATCTAAAGGACCAGGAAAGCATCAGCCTATCCAAGATAGAGAACTTGGAGACAATAACCACTCCGCCCTAGGCAAACACCGCAGACAAATACTCTGCCCACCCCTGCCCACCTAAGGAAAGGCCAAATGGGAAGCCTACACTTCTGTCCTCTCCAGGCTGAAATGAAGTACACCAACTGCCCCGAGAGTGTGCTCTCAGAGAAGGCTAAGGAGGGAGCTTGACGCTTTACCCTACTGGACAGCAATGAGCTCCCCACCCATACTCCGCAATGACAGTACCAAGCATGTGTGGTGCCTGGACTCCCAATCCCATCTGGCAGACACCCAGATTCCTTCCTGCCCCCCATGGTGGTGGTGGCAGGGCAGGCCTGCTGGAAAGATAGGACTCCCACCACTGCCCCCCCAAAATGGTTACAAGGCCATCCACCCCACCCAACCTTGGTGTCAATGAAGTCACATGGAGAGCAATAATGAGGCATCCCTACCCCTTCCAGCCAAGGTGATATCAGTGGGGGTCTAGGGGAAGCTACAACCCACACCTGCACCCAGCAGTAACAAGGAGCCCCTGCTCCCCTGAGCTGTCAACAGAGGCTGAGTACTAGGCTTTTACTCCACCTGGAAATAATGAGGCAGCATTCCCATTATCACCTCTTTCCCTGTTAGTGTGGTATCAGAGGAAATGAGCTAAAACAAAAAGTTTAAATAAGATACAGAGTGTCATAATATAATACCTAAAATGTCCCCATTTCAACTGAAATTCAGTCACTGTACCGAGAATCAGGAAGATAAACTAAATGAAAAAAAAAGAAGTACCAACTACTAGAAAAACTAGCACCAATTACACATAAGCTTTTATCTCTTCCAGAAAAATAGAATACTTCCTTATTCATTTTACGAGACTACTATTACCCAGATGCCCAAACTAGAAAAAGACAGTGCAAACAAACACGCAAACCAATATCCTTCATGAATATGCATGTAAAGATCCTTAACAAAATATTACTAAATTAAAACACACACACACACACACGCATTTACAAGGTGTCATAAAATAATACAGTGATGGTGAATGCTACTGCCCAGAGCCATCCAATGGAAAGGCAGGGATTTCCAAAACAGGAAGTGGTGCCTCAAACCTTAGTAACAGTGTGTGATAAGTTTCAACTTGTTTGGTGCAGTTAGTCAGTTGTGAACTACGGTTGAGAGAAAGTGTGCTGTAAATCAGGGATCGTGAACAACACATAAACATACATTTCTGTCAAATAAAAACATTACGATGTGTCCTCATCCACCTTAATCACCAGATCTGGCACCATGTGACTTCTGGCTCTTCCCCAAAGTCAGAATGACCATGAAAGGTAAACGTTTTGAATCAACTCAGGACATCGAGGCAAACATGACAGCACAACTAAGGACACTCATGAAAGAGGACTTTCAGAACTGTTTCAGAAAGTGGCAAAAATGATGGGGTATGTGTGTTCAAAATGAGGGGGAGTATTTTGAGAGGGATTAATGGCAGTGTGTCTTTTACTGTAATAAAAGTTTTTATTTAAACATGCACTGTATTTTTTTATGACCCCGCATAAACATGTACACCTACATATATAAAGAATTATACATCATACAAGTAGAGTTCATTCCAGAGATGCACGATAGATTTAATATTTGAAAATCAATCAATATAACTCACCATTAATAGGTTAAAAATATGAGAAATCACATGACCACAGCAATTGATTCAGAAAAAGCATTTGACAAATTTAACACTAATGATAAAATAAATCAGAAAAATAGGAATAGAGAACTCCCTCAATTTGATGAAGAGCATCTACAAAACAACCTACAGATTACATTATACTTAACGGTGAATGAGAATTCTTTCCCTCTATGATCAGGAACAAGAAAAAGATGCCCACTCTCACCACTATATTCATTGTAATGCTAAAAGTTCTAGCCAGGGCAATAAAGCAAGAAAAGGAAGTAAAAGGCATACAGATCAAAAAGGAAGACACAAAAACTGTCCCTACTTGCAGATGACAGAATTGTCCTACACAGAAGAATCCCAAAAGATCTAAAACACGTCCTTTAGGCCACAGGATACAAAATAAGCATCTTAAAATCAATTATATGTTTTCTATACACTATCAATTAACATGGATATCAACATTAAAAACATAATACCATTTACAATTACTGAAAAACTTGAAATACTTAGGTATAAAGTACGGGACTTTATGCTGAAAAGTAAAACATTGGTAAAATAAATAAAAGGAGGTCTAAATAAATGGAGAGACATTCTATGCATATTGATTGGAAGACTCAATATATTAATAGTAAGTATCAATTTTCCCTGAGTAGACACATAAATTTAATGCAATTCCTATCAAAATTTCAGCAATATTTTTTTTTCAGCAATATTTTTTTAGATATAAACTTGATCATTCTAAAATTTATATGGAAAGGCAAAGGAAATAGAATAAAACAATTTTGAAAAAGAAGAATGAGTGACAAAAACAAGTGTACTTAAAAAAAAAAAAAAAAAGACGGCTCTTTCCGCCTCCGGCCACCACAGCGAGAGGAGCTGCTGGCATGTCCCTGCTTCTCCCATGGACGGTCCCACGCAGCTGTGACAGGTTCCCGATGAAAAGGAACAAGGAGACGTGCAGCCCCGAACCCAGGGACCTGCAGGCCGGCGACGCCCTCCGCTACAACAGGCCGATTCACGCAGGCCCGCGGGTGTGGAGCAGTGGCCCACGGGACGAAGGCCCGCTTCGTCATGAAGCAGAGATCCGGCCACGAAAGCTGGCTACTTCTCCCGTGGTTGATGGCTACCGCCATCAACAAGAACGCTCGTGCCACCCTCAGCAGCACGCCGCAGGTGATCCGAGAGAACGAGTCCCGCCCAGATCTGCCGGAAGCCCATGACCCGGAAGAGGAAGTGGGCCTGCCCTACCACCAGCTCCTGAGCAACACCTAAAGCAAGGAAGTCTCAGCCGACTTTGCTCAAAAAAAAAAAAAAAAAAAAAAAAAAAAAAAAAAAAAAAAAAAAAAAAAAGAAAGAAAGAAAAGAAAAGAAAAAAGAAGTGGGAGGAATAAGCCTACCTAATTTCAAGATTTTTAATATATTTTTTAAAATTAAGACTGTATTATAAGTGGAGAAATAGAGACCTTAATCAATGACACAGAATAAAGAGTCCAGAAGTAGACCCACATAAATATCTGATTTTTGACAACGTTACAAGTGCAATTTAGTGGAAGAAAGATGACCTTTATAAAAAATGGTGCTGGACCAATTGGACATGCATTTTTAAAAAAAGGAATTCCAACCTAAACCTCAGATCTTATCCAAAAATCAATTCAAAATAGATCAAGTACATAAATGTAAATTAAGAAATTCTAAAACTTTTAGAAAAACTATTAGAAAACATTTGAAATGTAGAGACAAAGAATTTTTAGACTTGACACCAAAAGCATTATCTGTAAAAAGAAAAATTGATAATTGAATTTCATCCAATTTAAAAACTTAAGCTTTGTGAAAGATCTTAAGAGGATGAAAAGAAAGAGTAGTATTTAAATACATAAAGAATTTTCAAAACTTTTTTACTCAACAGTAAATAAATAAAAATCCAATTAGAAAATGAACAAAAGTCATGGAGACATTTCACCAAAAAATACATATTTAATAGCAAATAAGTGCATGATAAGATGTTTAACACCATTAGCCATTAGGGAAATGCAAATGAAAACAAAACTATCAGCCATCTCATGGAATACCCTTCAGCAAATAAAAAGGAATGAATGCTTGGAACACTCTGGATGAATCTACAGAGAATTATGATGAGTGAGAACGTAAATCTTAAAGGTTACACACTAGATGATTCCATTTATATAATATTTTTGAAATGACAAGATTAAAGAAATGGAGAACAAATTAGTGGTTCCTGGGTGGGGGTGCTAAGGAGAAAGTGGGGGTGGGAGGAAAACCTGTGTAGCTAGAACAGCACAACTCAGGGATTCTTGTTTTGTTGTAACTGTTCTCTACGGTCCTAATGTCAATACCCTGGTTGTAATATGGTACTATGATTTTGCAAAATGTTACCATCGGGGGAAACTAGGTGAATGGTACATGGGATGTCTCTGTGTTTTTTACAACTGAACGTGAATGTATAATTTTTTTCAACATAAAATTTTGATTATTAATACAAAAAAAAAAAAAAGACCAGAAGTTCTGGATTCTGATCCTAGGTCCTGGTGATTTTTAGAATGCCATTAAATTATTCAGCCCCATTTTACTCAGTTGTAAAATGGAGGAAATAATATCTGCCCTATATCCTGGAATTGGGGAAATAAAGGAAAATTGTTTAAGAATTTGCACATAGCTACATATTTGGAATCAAGCTTCTGGAACAGAAGGGGGACTTTAGCAATTTTCTATTTCGTTGGTCTCCAAATTATTTTTTTCTGGACCATAGGCACCATGGGTTGGACATTGTGGAGAGTGATGGGAAGTAGAGCAGAAATTACTGTATTTTCCCATGTATAAGATGCCCCCATGTATAAGACAAGTACTTTTCTAACCCAACATTAAGAAACCCTCTCAACTGGTTACTCCCATATATAAGATGACCCCTCAATTTTTGGACTAACAATTTAAGACAAAAGTATCTTCTACATGGAAAAATACGGTACGTCCCACACATCTTTCTCCTTCTAACAACATTCCACCCTCAATCCGTCACCCTTCAGCTTTGCTTTCATTTGCTTTCTATACTGTTATAGAATTCTAAGGGATTTTGTAGGAGAAAAGTTTTTTTACTTAAGGCATTTTGAAATCAACTCTTCTAGTCCCGATCTTTCATGTTACTGACATCTGGTAACCAGAGAGGTTTAGTGACTTCCTCAAGTTGTGCAGAGACCATTGGTGGGCGGAGCTGAAAACAGAAGCAGGACGACTGACCCTCAATCCAGCTCTTTTTTCACTAAATTGTATTTTAATTGCTTTCTCAACATTTTTGTCAACAATGCCAATAGCTTCTTCAGCAGCTAGTGATTTGTTAAAGTAAAACATTTATTGTTGTCTAGAGCCATAACTTTACAGTCATCCTTAAACAGATGAGTTGAATTTGTAGATATGTGGTAGTGGTCGTATTGGATATTATTTATAGGTAGACAGAATTCAAGCAGTGTCTTAAACATCAGTTAGAGTACATATTTGGAAAAAGCTTGTTACTGCCACCCAGTGGTGCGAGTGACAGATACTGCAGTCATTCAGAAGCCATTAGATTCCCCCACTTTTGTTAAGGCTATTTCAATTAATATACTAAACATCATTGCCAACTACCTCAGCCACTATATTTCTCTGTTTTAGGTGAAAATGATTTTCAGAATACGAAGGAAGAGGCTCATTTTGGGTTTAGCTATAAAGTTCATCTCTGGTAATTAAATACTTTCTTCTTGCTAGAGCAAATTACTTAGATGAATTCTTTTTCAAACCCAAATTACCTGTTAGCTGCAACTAATTCTTAAATCAGCATAGTAAATCCTTACTTAGTCCAGATCCTTAGGATCCCTGTAAAATTAATGGGCAGGTTATGGTACAGACTGAAAAGTACTAACTCGTTCTTTAAAAAAAAATCTGCAATTTAAAGTTTTCATTACATCAAGTATTACTCTGTGTAAAACAAATCTTGTGACCATGTTAAAGACTAATGTCATAAGGGCTGCAATTAGAATTAAGTGCACAACTTAACCATTCAAAGGATTTTAACTCTTTGAAGTTTTCTAATGAACATACACTTCTTTCAATGAAAACTTACACTTAACAGATAGATATAATCCTTCTTCTAACATCAAAGCAATTATTCGAGCAGACCAAACCCACCTCAACAACTGCTGAGTACTTAAAATGCTTAATTACTTCTATATTCTTACCATGTAACAATTTTTTTTCTTTTATGAGGGGTCATAGAAGGAGTGAATCATAAAATAATTGTTTACCCAAGGAGTTATTAACTTTGGAAATTGCTGGTCTTCTGGGATGGCTCACTTTTCAAAGCTATTTTCAGAACAGTTATGACAATGATGACTAAACACTCAAGCACATGAGAACTATTTGGTAGACAAGGATGAGAAAAGTTGTTAAGTGTGTGGAGGGAACCGGAATACAACCCGGAATAGCAGGATACAAAAGCAGCCATTGAGAGCGATGGGCCCAGGGACAGAAAGCGAAGAGGATAAGGTTTTAGGGACAGAGGTGCGGTACCACCCCAGCAAAAGCAAAAAATCTCTGACAAAATGCTCGAGAGGGCTGAAAAAGTTTAACAGGAAAAATTTAGAAAACAAATTTGAGTGCCCATTTAGAAGTTTCTATCTGCGCCGACGATGCTGTCATGGTTCCAGATTTATTTTCATAATTGAATATTTTCAAACTGTTGACTAGAAGGATATTGCTACACTGCCGATTCAAGAGAGATTTATTAAGAAAATACGAAGCAAATGTAGCCCGTTTCCAAGGGCCAGGTTCAGAGATGAAGCTGACAAATCGAAGTTATTTCCTCCTTTAAAAAAATCTGACAACTATTAGAATACCCTCCGATTTTTCCAGTTAAAACGTTCAGAATGGGAGTTCCCTGGTGGTGTAGTGGCTTAAGGCTTCGGCACTGGCGCTGTCAGCGCTGCGGCCTGGGTTCGATTCCCGGTCAGGGAGCTACCCACATACCAAAAAGTAAAAAAAAAAACAAAAAATGTTCAGACTGCATGTTGGAGTCAGGTAGGAAGAAAACAGGTTTGAAGGCAAAGGACATGAAGATTTTTATGTTGACTTCTTGAAGTTCCGTGGTATTGAGTCAGATACTTGATTGCTTACGTATGCCCTGAGCTCATGACTTCAGTTTCTTCCTCTGTAAACTGGGAGTTATTCTGCCTTTTATGGTCACTGTGAGGATTAAATCACATATATGTTGTGTGTGTAAGGTGCTTATCAATGCTTGGCACACAGTAGGTTATCAGACATGTTCCTTTCTTTTTCCTCGAGACTAAACATACCAGACAGTGTCAGCAAAGCAGTCGGCAGAGCATTCAAACCTCTTTTCCATGGTCTTTGGGTTTCTCTGGCAGACAGACTTGGACTGGCACAGAAGTCACAAGCTGGTTTTTAGTAAGTTTCACATAAAATTCTCTATGCCCTAAGAATCTATTATTATATATAATTATAATGAGTAGATTTTGTGTCTAGGGATACATATTTTAAAATCTTTGAATAATTACAAGATAGTGAAACTCTCTTGTTACATTTTAACCTGCAGTTGCTAATATCTTAGATTTAGAGCCAACATGGAACTTTTTAAGAATAAAGGAATAAGTGCACAGGCTATAAAAAAGAGCACTTCCATTTTTAGGATCAGTGTCAACCAAATGTGGGCTGTGGGTGGTGTCTAAAGAGATTTTTATACTGAGAAAATACTCTTGCTTCTATTAACATTTGCAAAGATGTATAATCGAATACAGATTATGATTTTTAAGGATTTTATTCGACTCACTACCACTTCTGATGTTATTACTGTCCCAGACCAATAATGTAAACATTCCATAACGGATAGAATGCCACTATTGAGGTGTAATGTCTATATTAGGGACTCTCAACAACTGCTTAATGCTCACCCACTCTTACATTAATAAGTTGTGGTTATAGTCACGGCCATTCGGAGGGTTTACTGATGGACTTAGCAAGAGAAAAAAAAAAGCTTGGCGTATTGGTAAAGGGCAAGTTCATCCCTTTTTAAAAAATGTGTTTGTTTCCCAGCTAGGGAACTATCCCCCCCTGCAAATAATAATAATAATAATAATAAAAATGTGGCAATATTTAAAGTTATAATGGAAATTTTGAAAAAACTTTTAAAACTTTGTTTATATGTAAGAAATAATTCTTAAGTATGCCTATTTATATACCTTTGCCATTTGAACTCTTGCTTAACATTGCCCCAACCAAGCCACTAAATGTATTTTGTCTCCTTTTCCTCAACTAGATGATTTCAAAAATTAAAGCCCTTCAATTTTGTTTGTTGGTTTGTTTTTTGTTTGTATTTGGGTAGCTCCCTGACTGGGAATCAAAGCCAGGCCGCAGCACTGACAGCGCCAGCGCCGAAGCCTTAGCCACTGCACCACCAGGGAGCTCCTCCTGACCTGTTCTGAGCAGTCACTGGGACCTGCACTCCTCTCTTCCTTCCTCAGAAGTGTGGGAGCGTGTCCGGGAGCTCCCAAAGGTTGCGGAAACTCCGCAGACGCAGACGCAGAAGCAGAGGCAGCGGGCCAGTGGGGTGAGCTCCGAGCATGCGCGGAGGCTCTGAAGGTGTGCGCGTGGAGGGCGGGTTCACAGCCGACTGCGAGCCGCTAGCACCATCTCCCTGCACTCCTCCTCTTCCCTCTGCATGCCACGCCGGTGACATCTCCTCGTCCCTCTGCATGCACGCCGGTGACATCCCAGCCTGCTGCCCAAGAGCTCTCTGGCTCGAGAGGCAGACCTGAAGGCTGTAAGGTCAGTGCCAGCTCTGCAATCACGAAATACTTGTTTTCATGACAAAAATGCTTCATTAAAACAGGGATTACTATATATTTTGTTAGATTCAATGACTATCTTTTTTTTTATTATTATTACTGAACTAGTTTGACCTCCTAGCATCTCATGCGTATTGTTCTTTTCTGCTTAAAATAGCCTCTAAAATGGATTCAATGTGTATAAGTGTAACGGGAAGACATGACTCATGTCAGGGCCGTAGACAAAAACAAGACGTGCTGCTGACGTGCTCTGGTGGGAAGACCTGACGGAAATCCCGGTCAATGATGGCTCCCTTGGCAGAAGGCAGAGAGTACTGCTGTGGGACCCCCAAACTAGGCTTAGACTTGACAGCCGTACAGGAAACAAGGTAAATCATGGACAACAGCACGGAAAGGCGGAGGCCTGTTGCGAGTGCAATACACAAGCATTCACGGAGCACGGAGGGGGCCCCTGCACAGTGCAATCCAAGTCGTGGGCTCTGCACCGAGCCCGGCATAGTGTCTAACAGACGCTCGGTCCCTGCTGAAAGAAAAGATGGATTATGGCACTTCGGTGCCTGAAATCTTCCCGTCACACTCAGAATTAAATCCTGGGCCCTCACTGTGGTTCATGAAGCCGTTCTCTGCCCCATGAACCCTCTCACCTTCTCTCTCAACACGCGTGGCCTTGGGCACTTTGCCGGTCTGTCTCCTGCTTCTTCCTCAAGTATGCTAAATCCATCCGTGACAGGGCGTGCATTTGCAGTCCCCTCCACCAGTGCCACGCTGCTGCACAGCTCCCTGCATCCCTTGTCAGACGTCCCCTCTTCAGAGATGCCTTCCCTGTCCGTCTGGCCCACCTGGAAGTCACCCCACACCCAGTTACTACTCCCCCCTCTACTTCTCTTTACTTACTAGGGCCCGTCCTTTGTTTACCTGTCCATAGTCTCTCTCTCCCACTGGGCTGTAAGTTAAGTCACTGAGGACAGAGACTTCATTTTGTTTACTACATGCTATTTCCCATGAGCTGCACGTAGGAGGTCTCAATCAAT